>WNWK01054018.1:0-11691 GCA_009830355.1 Cherax destructor | reverse complement strand
TCTCACCCAAACCCAGTCATACTGGCCAACACTGTTAATGCTGAATTACAGAAAATATCTACCTGGATGACGACTAATAAGCTTACTCTCAATACTGACAAGACCTATTTCATTTAGTTTGGAAACAGAGCTACAAATGTTCCACTTAACATAACGCTCAATGGTTCACCCATCACAAGACTCACAGAGGGAAAATTCCTAGGAATCCACCTTGACAGTAGCCTTAAATTCCAAACACACATACAACAAATTTCCAAGAAAATCTCAAAGACAGTAGGCATACTATCAAAGATACGCTACTATGTGCCTCAATCAGCTCTCCTTGCACTGTATCATTCACTCATCTACCCTTATCTCACCTATAGAATTTGTGCATGGGGATCAACAACATTAAATCACCTTAGACCGCTCATAACCCAGCAAAAGGCTGAAGTCAGAATGATAATAAATTCCCACTCTAGACAGCATACTCCACCATTATTCAAAAGCCTAAAACTACTCACCGTAAAGAACATTCACACTTATTCTTGTGCCTACTACATACATAGAACTCTACACTCTAATATAAACCCTCCGCTCAAAATTCTCCTCACCAACTTTAACAGGACCCATGACCATAACACAAGACACAGATCACTTTTTGATATACCCCCCTTGTCCATATCACCCTGTGTAAAAATTCTATGCACATAAAGGGCCCCAAAATCTGGATTTCATTACCAGTAAATACTAAAATAACCTTGTCTGAACATCAATTTAAGACTCTTCTCAAGAACCACCTACTCACCCTAAACTAAATACTACTCATACTGTAAACTACTTTCAACAATTCTCAGTGTTATTTTCCTATAACATGATTTCAATATTTACTATTGATGTAATCATCCTACAAAACACTTGTCACAATGTAATATCCCCAGATTGTAATTTGAGTAAATTTATTAACTGTTATAACTAATGTTTGACTAAAACAAAATCAATTTCTCTAGTAAGTAGTCTATAAGCCATTAGATTAATCTGCCCATAATGCCATGGCATGATAGTGGCTCTCTTTGCACTTCAGTTCATGATTGTAATTACAAAATCTCGATGTAAACTTGCAATGAAATAAAAGTACAGTGGACCCTCGCTATTCGAACACTCCAAAACTCACCCTTTTATGTAAGTTTATTATTGTAAGTGCTTTTATAAATGTAATTTTGGGGGTCTGAAATGGACTAATCTAATTACATCATTCCTTATGGGAATAAATTCGTTTGGTAACAACGCTTGAACAGCATTCTGGAATGAGGGTGAGTTTTGGAGTGTTCGAATAGCGAGGGGTCCACTGTATTATTATGCAGTGGACCCCCAGAAATCGAACATTCTTCGTTCCAGAATGCTGTTCAAGTGGTGTTACCGAATGAATTTATTCCCATAAGGAATAATGTAAATTAGATTAGTCCATTTCAGACCCCCAAATATGCACTTACAAAAGCAAGTACTTATAATAATAAACTAACATAATAGGTCGAGTTGGGAGGCGTTCGATTTCCGGGGGTCCACTGTATTATTATTATTATTAATATCCTTTCTTTCCTTTCAACACGTCAGCCGTTTCCCACCGAGGCAGGGTGGCCCAAGAGGAAAAACGAAAGTTTCTCCTTTTACATTTAGTAATTTATTCAGGAGAAGGGGTTACTAGCCCCCTGCTCCAGGCATTTTAGGCGCCTCTTACGACACGCATGGCTTATGAAGGAAGAATTCTGTTCCACTTCCCCATGGAGATAAGAGGAAATAAGAACAAGAACTAGTAAGAAAATAGAAGAAAACCCAGAGGGGTGTGTATTTATATGCTTGTACATGAATGTGTAGTGTGACCTAAGTGTAAGTAGAAGTAGCAAGATGTACCTGAAATCTTGCATGTTTATGAGACAGAAAAAAGACACCAGCAATCCCACCATCATGTAAAACAATTACAGGCTTTCGTTTTACACTCACTTGGCAGGACGGTAGTACCTCCCTGGGCAGTTGCTGTCTACCAACCTACTACCTAGGTATTATTAATATATGATAGTGTAAATATGTTATCAGTCTTGTAAATGCATTTGAAAGTGAAAAAAGACTGTTTCACTTTACAGCAATTTTTTATTTACAGCAGTAGCCCGGAACCTAACCTGCTGTGTAAGTGGGGTCCGCCTGTATCTGTACTTTAATTTTGAAATTGCATCAAATAAATATTATAGGTTTCATATACCCTTTGGAGACATCGTTGCACAATCCCTGAAGAACCAATGAAGCAAGCTCTGAAAAACACTCCACAATGGTGGCAACAGAAGCTGTAGAGTGATGTAAAACTTTTCAAAATAGACCTATTACTGAACGCATGGGATCGCAATATTTACACAACAGTAGACAACATGGGCTTAGAGCAGGACGGTCTTGCTGAAGCCAGCATGCACCGCAGTGTACATGACATGACATGTGCATGACACTGTAATTGCACATTCACTTGACCTCTAAGGTGCTGTCACAACACAAGATATTATTTTACAAGCATTAGGATTAGTTTGCCTGAAATGCACTGCATATTAGTGGCTTTCTGTTGTGTCTACCAGTGATTTATTACACGTGAACTACATTATTTGTACCGCATAAATAAATACAGAATTGTAGTGTATTTTATTGTATTGCATAACAAAAGGTAAGTACTACACACTCTGAGAAAATTCACTTAGACAGAATTTAGTGAGTTATAGAAGCATAACACTCTATAAATTATGATTTTTTTTGTGTGTAAATAGTTTATAACATTTTTTGTGTAAATAATTAAAAATTTTTGTGTGGGACTGCATTGAAACAATGATACAGTGCAGTAATGCTTTTCTTCAAATATTTAATTAATGTATTTCATTGAAACTCCATGGGGTAGTGGAGAAGAATCCTTCCTCTGTAAGCCATGTTGTAAAAGGGGACTAAAATGTCTGAAGTAAGAGGGTAGTAACCCCTTCTTCTGTATATATTACTAACTGTAAAAAGAAGATAACTTTTGTTTCCTCTTTTTCGGGTTACTCTGCCTTGGCGGGAGACAGCCGGTGTATAAAAAAAAATTAATTCAAAGTGGGATATATGTAATAAAATTAGCATGCTTGTAGCCTGGTTTCTAATTTTAATGTGTTACAGGTTTGAAGATCCATCTTTGCGAGACCGAGTGACACGGGTTGTGTTATTGTGGGTTAATAACCACTTCACCGACTTCGAGATGGACCCGGTCATGATGAATTTCTTGGAACAATTTGAAGAAGGTTTGGAGAGAGAGAAAATGGCAGGCCAGCTGCGTCTCTTAGACTTCGCTTGTGCCACAAAAGCCAGAGCGAGAACTGTGACTCTGACTAGGCCTAGCAGGGATGAAATACTTCATTTCTCTATTTTAGGAGGATATGAAAGGGGCTATGGTATATTTATTTCCAAGGTAAGGGCTCCTGTAGTCTCTAGAACATTCTGAAATACTGTAATTAAACAAAAAATATGCCAGGATGATACAAATAACTATTTTTACATTTTTCAAAATTGTGTAAATTTATAGGCATTTTTTCTTTACTTAAGACAAAAAAGCAAAAAGAAAATTATGGTATCCTTTCAGGTTGAAAAGGGAAGCAAAGCGGAGGATGTTGGTTTAAAGCGTGGTGACCAGATCCTGGAGGTTAATGGACAAAGCTTCGATCACATGAATCATGCTAAGGCACTTGAAATCCTTCGGCAGACTTGTCATCTGTCTATTACTGTCAAGAGCAATTTATTAGGTAATACTGCATATAATAATATTTTTGAAATTATGCTTGTGTGTGTACTACATTATTTATATTATAACCATTTAAATATTACAAAATATTTGAAATGATTTAATTAATAGGAATAGTAGATTATATACAGGAGGCCCTAAACATTCGCGAAGGTTAGGGGATGAAGAACCTCTCGAATCTTGAAAATTCGTGGATGTTTGGTTTGCAGATATATTGTAGGGAAATATAATAATAGCATTTACATAGCTTAACAATACTGCTTCCTTAACCAATTGAACCATGAACAATCATAAAACACATGGTTATGGTTTAATAACAAATAATGGTTATGGTTTAATAACAAATAATGAACAAAGAATACACTCACCACTCATAAGGTTAGGCAGACGAACTCTGACGACTTGTGATGATGATGACAATGACGATAATGATGGTGATGATAGTTAGCCATGCAGTTACTGATGACAGTTGAATGGAGGTGATTATGTGGAGTGTAACTGCTATGTGATTTCCTTTTCTATTTTGGTCTGAAATCCACAAATGATGCTGATTCCATCTTAGACATTGCACTGTTACTTACTTGTGACACTTGCTTGGCTGAGGGAGGAGCAGTAGATGCTAGTGCCACCCTTATCTTTGCCTCATTTTTCTTGATAGAGCCCACTGTGTTTTCGTTTACATTAAATAATTTTCCAATGGCAGAATTGCTCAAATAACCTGCTCTACACCTTTCTAGCAATTTCACCTCCTCCAGATTCATGACTTTCTTTGAGCGCTTAGGGGTTGGCTCATCAATAGCGGTTGCTGCTTGCAGTAACAGAACACGACCGACGCGAACAGTAACTGGACAACGACTGAGTGAGTGGTGGACTGGTGGGCTACCAGTTGAGGGGGTAAGAGGGAGGGTAGTAGGGACGCGGTGGGAAGCATTTTCCTGTACTTTTTTCCTGCATTTGTTTGGTAAATATAATTGGGCGGCTGGGCATTCGCGAATGTTCGAAGCTCGCGAAAATGGAACTCGTAAAAGTGGAGGGCTAGCTGTATTAATAGAAAATGTAGATTATAACACTTTTAAATAAAACTGATGATAACCTATGATTTTTCGTACTATTTCCAACTTTCCTTTAAAATTTAAAGTGTTTTTCCTTCTTATACCTTGTTGAACATTAAAAGTAAACTTCAAGAAATGAGATACCATAAATTTGATTACATACACAGTACAGTATAGTACAAAAGTTGCTTAATATTCTTGAAATGTCTATATGTGTATATGTAATACAGCCTCTCCTCACTTAACGACGGAGTTCCGTTCCTAAAACCACATCGGTAAGCGAATTTGTCGTTAAGCAAGGAGCATACTACTATAATGTCAGTGGGTTTGTGTCAACCATCTTTGATATTGGTTTAATGTCACCTTTGCACTATTTATAGCATTTTTAGCCCAACTTGGTATACGTCCTGTTTGGACACAAAAATTTTTTCTTGGTATACGACCTGTGTGTGGAATACAGCTCGAGTGCTAGAACTTGTATGGGTAAAAATGAGTCACGACACCCAAATGGATGGACGTCAAAAACTTTGCAGAGAAGTACCACCCCAACAAAGCCCAAACAAGCCATAATAGCATTGTCTGGAATGACCAGACAATGTCATATTTCCGAAACATCTTGAGGAGAAGGCAGAAGCAAAGTTCTTTGGACAGATTTTTAGTAAAAGTTAAACCTGGTGAGCTTCAACCAGGTCCAAATAGGGAAAAGAGACAGAAAAGAGAAGGGGAGTCTCCTTCCAAACAATAACATTTCCTCCTCCCTTCTCAGCACTATACAGTGGACCCCCGAGTTTCGTAAAAACTTCACTCCTGAAGTCTGCTCAAGTGCCATTACCGAACGAATTTACTCCCTTAAGGAAAAATTTCACGTAGGTTAGTCTATTTCAGACCCCCAAAAATACACTTCCACAAGAACTTACAAAATTATACTTACATAATTGCACGATTTCCGGGGTATTCGTTAACCGAGGGTCCACTGTACTAGCAGGCACTCGACTCTTTTCAGCAAAGTAAAGTGAGGTTAAATTTTCATTTATTTCATCTAATTCTTTTGTATTTATGTATGTATTTTAGTATTAAGCAGTGTTTAAATTATTTTATACACCCCCATCAATGAATAATATGCCAATAACAATAAGATTTTTTTTTCATGGGAACAGATTAATCGTTTTCTGTATATTTTTTATGGGAAAATTCATCTGGTATACGTCCTTTTTGGTATAAGTCCAAAGTCCTGGAATGGATTAAGGACATATACCAAGGTACCACTGTATTTTTAAATGTTTATATAGCAGTGTACTGTATATTGTAATAAATAGAATAGAGGAAATCAGCTCTAATGTACATTATTTAGGTATGCATACTAGTCAGAGAGCCTGTTGTAAGTCCGAGTCGTTGGTAAACAAATATGTCACCAAGTGAGGAGAGGCTTTATAACCTTTGCAGAACATTATTGATAGAAGACAAGAGGATGCATAATGAGCTATGAGTGGTAGATTTATTCATATACTGGTGAATGGAGAGAGTATTGCACACAGGTTGTATTCCTAAGGTGTCCATCAAACCTAAACACAGAAACAGTATGGCACTCCTACTTGTCTTCCCACTAAAGGAAACTAGTAGTCATTAAGCTAGTTTACATCTCCATTGTCCACTACAGGGATTAATCATAGTGTTATTCTTTGTCTCTCTAGCCTTCAAAGAGATGTTGACCACACCAGAAAACTCTCCCAGACCACGATCAAGAAAGACTTCCGATGTACGTGGTATTGCTGATATAAACAGTCATATGCCGATGAACTCGACCTTTGTGTCTACCATGCATCTCCCATATGACCAGTCGCCCAGGGATAAAAGCAAAATGGGCAACAACAAAGGCTCGTTCATGACAACAAAAGCCAATAAACTCAAGAAGAAGGTCATAGAATCTCTCATGCCAAAGAATAATGCATTGTAAGTATAATGAAGGATGAATTGTTTTCTTAAAAGTTTAGATTATGTGTATAAAATGAAGGGGGTTGTATGAAGTATTATTTAAGTGAGCAGACACTTTGCAACACTTGGCAATCTTTATTCTGGATAAAGATTCCAAAGTGTTTCATAAAGATTCCCAGTATTGCACAAGCATCTTATTCATCAGTATTGATGCTTTAAGTAAGTGGAAGATGGGGAGAACGGTGTAAGTAATGGAACCAACTGTTTACCCTTGGGGGAGGAGAGGCAAAATTTAATTGTGAAGAAGTAAAAATAAAGACTGTCTTGAGATGGCCTTCATTTGCTAACAACAGTGATGAGGAAAAATCATCAATGCCATTTCACCTGGGAAAAGTAAAAAAAAAAAAAAATATATATATTTTCTTCCAGTGAAGATATGAATAAAAGTTATTGTGCATGGGGAAGTCAGAGATAATATTGTATTTGGTGGAGTGCTTCACTGTTGTAGCCTCCTTCCTTCCTTCACTCACCCTCCCTCCCTCTCCCTCTCCCTCTCCTCTCCCTCTCCCTCTCCCTCTTCCTCTTCCTTTCTCTTTCTCTTCCTCTCCCTCTATTCCCTTTGTCCCTCCCTCCCCTCCCCATCTCTCCTCCCCTCGGTCCTCCCTCCCATTCATAGAGCTTGTTAGTTCTTCCCATGTAAAACATAAAAAGCCACAGTATATTATAATAATTGCTTTAGTTTAAATATTTAGTCACCACAAGTGTTGATGGTGGCAGTAGTGAAACACTTGACTACTCTAGACACCCTCCACAGTAAGTAACGTTCTTACCTCTTCTGCTAGATGATAATCTTCACTGATATATCCTTGTTTCACTGACTTACTCCAACACTTAATGTGTTTTCCAACATTGTTTCAATTATGTTAGATGATACACACTTGAGAAAGGTTTTTCTGATATTCAACCTTAGATACCTGATGCTTAATACTTGATAAATATGTTATGTATTGACTTTGTTGAGTACAATGTATGCAATAAAATATTAATATATCCCTTCCTTACTACAACAATGAGCAGTGACCAGTGAGTACACTTCCTTGTTCTTTGAATTAGCTTATATTTTCTCAGTACTAAACAAATTGAAGGCTATTGGTGCTGCCTTTAAAATTAATTTGCTGTGTATACATGTTCTTGGTGAATATTTCAAGTATTTTAATAAAAGAAAAAATGACAATAGCTTTTCTTTGTCTATTATACTGTATTAACCTAACACAACTATTGGATATTTGATTCTGATAAATGTGAAATGTAATTTCAGAGACTCGCAAGCAAACAGCGATGACAGCGTGTCGTCACACTCGAGTGTAGGTGGAGGACTGTACCACAGTCACAGCAACCCTGACCTTAGCACAGCTGCAGCTTATGATGAATTAAGAGCTGAGTTCCCAGAGCATGTGTTAAAGGTGTGTGTTTGCTCGAGGCTCCATATACCATAAGTATTCTTTATTATTCACATAATTCTTCATACTTTAGCAAGTAAGAGAGGTCACAGTGTAATGCTGCACTGTCTGCAATGTGCACTTATTTCTTCATATTTTGGCTTATTTACAGAAAGTCAGAGTTTTTTCTTAAGTTTAGGCTGAAAGATTATTAGAAAAACTGAAGTGCAAATATTTTGGCTGCTGATTTAGTTGATATTTTGTATTCATTGTATTTGCAACTAGTACACAAATTATGGATCATTATTAGTACTGTAATGTTGTTATAAAATGGTCTTATGAGGTAAGAGTTAGAGGGAGCGATGGAGAGGAAAAAGGTACCTAAAAAGGTACCTAAGTGATCAAGCTGAGGAAGGACAAATGAATGCTGATGGAAAATAATGAAGAAGTATACCATGTTCTTATCAGATGATTCAAAGACATTTTCAAAGAAGAAAGTAGAGAACTACAGTGGACCCCCGGATTACGTACTGCTCCAAACTCGAACAATTATGTACAGTGGACCCTCGCTATTCAAACACTCCAAACTCGCCCTTTTATGTAAGTTTATTATTGTAAGTGCTTTTATAAGTGCATTTTTGGGGGTTTGAAATGGACTGATCTAATTACATCATTCCTTATGGGAATAAATTCGTTTGGTAACAGCACTTGAACAGCATTCTGGAATGAAGAATGTTTGAAAGTCGGGGGTCCACTGCAAGTGTATTTTTGTAAGTGTATTTTTGGGGGTCTAAAAAGAGTAATCTAATTTACATTATTCCTTATGGGAACAAATTTTGTTTGGTAACGGCACTTGAACAGCATTCTGGAATGAAATAATGACGTAATCCGGGGGTCCACTGTACTGGAAGACACTTTTGTCAGAACTGATCAGTGGTGCTGGAGAACATCATCACAGCAAAGGAAGAAATGATAAAACTACTACCAGAGCTGGATGTCAAGAAAGCCATGGAACCAGACAACACATCTTCATGGGTGCTGAGGGAAGGGACAAAACAATTATGTGACTCAGTAGCAAAGGTATTCAACCAATCTCTCTAGGACAGCTGCCAAAAATTTTGGAAAAAAGGCAAATGTGGTCCCTGTTTATATAAAAAATATGGGACAGACAAAGTGGCCCTGAATTGCAGATCAGTATCTCTAACATATATACCGTCAGTAAAAAAAAGGATGGTGGATCACTTAGAGAGAAGATTCTTTATGGAAAACCAGCACAGATTTAGGAATTGAAAATCCTGCCTTACAAATTTGCTGGAGTTGTATGACAAAGTCACAGTGATAAAACAAGAAAGACAGGGCTGGGTGGACTACATGAAAGCATTTAATATAGTACAACACCATAGATTATTCTAGAAATTAGAGGAACAGTCAGGGTTAAAAGGCAAAGTACTCCATGGGTCAGAGAGTACCAAAATGGGAGAGAGTAACGAGTGGGGTTCCTCAAGGATCACTGGTAGAACCACTGCTGTTCCTAATACAAGTGAATGACCTACCAGAGAGGATTGAGTTCTATATGTCACTGTTTGCAGATGTAAAATTAATGAGAAGAATAAGAATGGGAGAGTGCAGTAATAAACTCCATTGAGACATAAGCAGAGAGTGAAAAGGACCTGGGGTAAATATGACACCAAATATATTGCCATAAATGTACATAAACTGTATAATGTCAGCAGCAAATGCAAAACTGCCAAACCTCAAAATGGAATTCAGTAACTCGAGTAAAGAATGCGTCAGAACCTTTTATACGACTTATGTTAGACCACTCACTGAGAACATGGCCCCAGCATGGAGCCCACATCTGGTCAAGCATATGGGCTCCATATCTGGCAAGACATAACAGATTTTTTTTTTTTTTTTTTTTAACACATCGGCCGATTCCCACCAAGGCAGGGTGGCCCGAAAAAGAAAAACTTTCATCATCATTCACTCCATCACTGTCTTGCCAGAAGGGTGCTTTACACTACAGTTATAAAACTGCAACATTAACACCCCTCCTTCAGAGTGCCGGCACTGTACTTCCCATCTCCAGAACTCAAGTCCGGCCTGCCGGTTTCCTGAATCCCTTCATAGATGTTACTTTGCTCACACTCCAACAGCACGTCAAGTATTAAAACCATATGCCTCCATTCACTCCTATCAAATACGCTCACACATGCTTGCTGGAAGTCCAAGCCCTCGCACACAAAACTTCCTTTACCCCTCCCTCCAACCTTTCCTAGGCCGACCCCTACCCCGCCTTCCCTCCACTACAGATTTATACACTCTCGAAGTCACTCTGTCTCGTTCCATTCTCTCTACATGTCCAAACCACCTCAACAACCCCTCCTCAGCTCTCTGGACAATCGTTTTGGTAATCCCGCACCTCCTCCTAATTTCCAAACTCCGAATTCTCTGCATTATATTCACACCACACATTGACCTCAGACATGACATCTCCACTGCCTCCAGCCTTCTCCTCGTTGCAACATTCATCACCCATGCTTCACACCCATATAAGAGCGTTGGTATAACTATACTCTCATACATTCCCTCTTTACTTCCATGGACAAGGTTCTTTGTCTCCACAGACTCCGAAGTGCTCCACTCACCCTTTTCCCTCATCAATTCTATGATTCACCTCATCCTTCATAGACCCATCCGCCGACATGTCCACTCCCAAATATCTGAATACATTCACCTCCTCCATACTCTCTCCCTCCAATCTGATATCCAATCTTTCGTCACCTATTCTTTTGTTATCCTCATCACCTTACTCTTTCCTATATTCACTTTCAATTTTCTTCTTTTACACACCCTACCAAATTCATCCACCAACCTCTGCAGCTTCTCTTCAGAATCTCCCAAAGCACAGTGTCATCAGCAAAAAGCAACTTGACAACTCCACTTTGTATTTGCTTCTTTATCTTTTAGCCCAACACCTCTTGCCAAGACCCTCGCATTCACTTCTCTTACAACCCCATCTATAAATATATTGAACAACCACGGTGACATCACACATCCTTGTCTAAGGCCCACTTTTACTGGGAAATAGTCCCTTCCCTCCTACACACTCTAACCTGAGCCTCACTATCCTCATAAAAACTCTTCACTGCTTTCAGTAACCTTCCTCCTATTCCATACACCTGCAACATCTGCCACATTGCCCCCTATCTACCCTATCATACGCCTTTTCCAAATCCATAAATGCCACAAAAACATCTTTACCCTTATCCAAATACTGTTCACCTATATGTTTCACTGTAAACACTTGGTCTACACACCCCCTACCTTTCCTAAAGCCCCCTTGTTCATCTGCTATCCTGCTTTCTGTTTTACTCTTAATTCTTTCAATAATAACTCTACCATACACTTTACCAGGTACACTCAACAGACTTATTCCCTATAATTTTGCACTCTCTTTTGTCCCCTTTGCCTTTATACAAAGGAA
>WNWK01054017.1:0-11691 GCA_009830355.1 Cherax destructor | reverse complement strand
GCCCCCGCCTGAGAAAATATTTTGATTTACGTATCCCCCTGCGGGGTTGACAGGCCTCAGACGAAGGCCCATGGGTTTGAACTTTTTTGATGGACGGGAAGGAGGCAGGAAGACTGAAAAAAAGGAGGGAGGAAAAAAAAGGGATGGAAAGAAAGGACGAGGGAAGGGGGTTGAGTGCTATTCCGGGACCCCGGTGACTATTAAAAAAAGTTCGCGCTAAACCGATGATACATGTCATAGATGAGGTGAGAAGGATGTGGGGTGAGAAAAAGAGGGAGGGAAAAGAAGGACGGAAAAGGGAAGAAAGGAAGAGAGGGAAGAAAGGAAGGGTTGGAAGATGGAAGGAAGGGGGGAAGGAATGTTGATAATGTTTAAATTCTAGAGCTGCGGGGGAGGGAACATTTATATAGATGGAACAAGGGAACTGGGGACTTTAAATGGAGCATGGGGGTGCTGTTGTTAAAAGATGGAGTGATGGGGGGAGAGGGTTTAAAGGGAAAAATTCGGGGGAGGAGGAGCGCCGATCTCTTATAGATGGGGGGGTGGAAGGGGGATTTGTTGTCGATAGAGGGATAGACGAGATAGATGGAGCTATATAGGGAGGGATGATCTCAAATACGAAGAATGCGATGGAGAATGGGGAGATGAGTCAAGAGAATGTTCGGGGGATAACGGGGGGGAAATGAAGATGGAAGAAATCGATGAAAGTGAAGAATGGAAGGGACAGGAGACAGATGCCAAGAGGATAGACAAGGATGAAGAGGAGGAGATATAACTAAAATGAAAATTGAACCTTCCAGAATCAGGGGGTGGCCTGGATGCTGACTCTTCATCCCAGGTGCTGGAACCAACTTTTCCTTGGGTCAAATCTAAGACCTTCAACGCTAATTGAGGCAATTTAGTGTAAATTATGGCAACTTCGACATGAATTAAGCAGGTTCAACATGGCTACAGGGGGGTTCAACATGAATTATAAGAGGTTCAACATGAGCAAGGGGGTTCAATGAATTATAGTAGGTTCAACATGCATTATTTAACAAAACATAGCAGGTTAAACATGAATTATACAAGTTCAAATAATTATAAAGTTCAAGGTGAATTATGCATCTTCAAGGTGAATTATAGCAGCTTTGGTGAATTATGCACTTCAAGGTGAATTATAGCGCTTAAGGGAATTATAGCAGTTTAAGGTAATTATAGCAGCCCATGGTGAATTATAGGTTAAGGTGAATTATACAGCTTCAAGGGGAAATTTTAGCAGCTTCATAGGAATTATAGCAGCTTCATGGGAATTTTAGCTTCATGGTGAATTACAGCAGTTGTGGTGAATTTGAGCTTCATGGTAATTATAGCGCTTCATGATGAAATAAAGTTCAAGGTGAATTATACAGCTTCAAGGTGAATTATAGCAGCTTCATGGTGAATTACAGCAGCCAAGGTGAAAAAGCAGCTTCAAGGTGAATTACAGCAGCTTCATGGTGAATTATTCAGTTCATGGTGAATTATGCAGCTTAAGGTGAATTACAGCAGTTTTGGTGAATTATAGCAGCTTCAAAGTGAATTATAACAGCTTCATGGTGAATTATAGCAGCTTATTGGAATTACAGCAGCTTCAAGGTGAATTATAGCAGCTTCAAGATGAATTAAGCAGTTTCATGGTGAATTATAGCAGCTTTTAAAAGCAGCTTCAGGGAATTTAAAGCAGCTTCATGGAATTATAGCAGCTTGATGGTGAATTATAGCAGCTTCTTTTTGAATTATAACAGCTTCAAGGTGAATTATAGCAGCTTCGGTGAATTATAGCAGCTTCGGGGGAATTATAGCACCCGGTGAATTACAGCAGCTTCAGGGAATTATAGATGCTTAAGGTGAATTATAGCAGCTTCTGGTGAATTATAGCAGCTTCATGGTGAATTAAAAACAGCTTGATGGTAAATTATAGCATTTCATGGTAAATAGCAGTTCCCTGGTGAATTACACCCTTCAAGGTGAATTATAGATGTTCAAGGTAAATTTAAAGCTTCATTGAATTATAGCAGCTTCATGGTGAATTATAACAGCTTGATGGTAAATTATAGCATCTTCATGGTGAATTATAAACTTCAAGGTGAATTATAGCAGCTTCATGGTGAATTATAGCAGTTTCATGGTGAATTACACCCTTCATGGTGAATTATAGCAGCTTCATGGTGAATTATAGCAGCTTCATGGTAAATTATAAGCTTCAAGGGGAATTATAGAGTTAAGGTGAATTATAGTAGCTTCGGGGGTTTAGCGCTTAAAAGAATTATAGCACCATTTTGAATTATAGATTTTATGAATTATAGCAGTTTCATTGTAAAATAGCAGCTTCATGGTGAATTATAGCAGTTCATGGTGAATTATAGCTTAAAGGTGAATTATAGCAGCTTCATGGTAATTTCATTCAAGGTGAATTATGCAGCTTCAAGGTGAATTATAGCAGCTTCAAGGTGAATTATAGCGCTTCATGGTAAATTTAAAGCAGCTTCATGGTGAGTTATAACAGCTTCAAGGTGAATTATAGCAGCTTCAAGGAGAATTATGGGCTTAAAGGGGAATTATAACAGCCAAGGTGGTTATAGCAGCTTCATGGTGAATTATAGCAGCTTCATGGTGAATTATAGCAGATTCATGGTGAAATATAGCTACTTCAAGGTGAATTATAGCAGCTTCATGGTGAATTATAGCAGTTTTAAGGTAAATTTAAAGCAGCTTCAAGGTGAATTATAGCAGTTCAAGGTGAATTATAGCAACTTCAAGGTGAATTATAGCAGCTTCATGGTGAATTATAGCAGCTTCAAGGAGTTTTTAAGCAGCTTCAAGGTGAATTATAGCAGCTTCAAGGTGAATTATAGCAGCTTCATGGTAAATTTAAAGCAGCGTTAAGGTGAATTGTAGCAGCTTAAAGGGAAAATTATAGCAGCTTCAAGGAGTTTAAGCATTCAAGGTAAATTTTGCAGCTTCAAGGGAATTATAGCAGCTTCAGGGGAATTATAGCAGCTTCATGGTGAATTTAGCAGCTTCAGGAATTATAGCAGCTTCATGGTAAATTTAAAGAGCTGCTTCATGGTAAATTATAGCACTTCAAAATATTAAGCAGCTTCAGGTAATTTAAAGCAGCTTAAACGTGAATTATAACAGTTTCAAGGTGAATTATAGCAGCTTAAGGTGAATTATAGCAGCTTCATTGTGAATTATAACAGCTTCAAGGTGAATTATAGCAGCTTCAAGGTGAATTATGGGTTTAAAGGTGAATTATAGCAGCTTCATGGTGAATTATACGCTTCATGGTGAGTTATAGCAGCTTCAAGGTGAATTATAGCAGCTTAAAGGGAGTTATAGATCTTCAAGGTGAATTATAACAGCTTCAAGGTGAGTTATAGCAGCTTCAAGGTTAATTATAGCAGCTTCATTGAATTATAGCAGCTTCATGGTGAATTATAGCAGCTTAAAGGTGAATTATAGCTGCTTCATGGTGAATTACACCCTTCAAGGTGAATTATGCACCAAGGTGAATTATAGCAGCTTCAAGGTGAATTATAGCAGCTTAAAGGGAATTATAGCAGCTTCATGGTGAATTACAGCAGCTTCATGGTGAATTATGCAGCTGCATGGTTAATTATAGCAGCTTCATGGTGAATTAAAGGGTTAAAGGGAATTATAGCAGCTTCATGGTGAATTATAGCATTTAGGTAAATTATAGAAGCTTAAGGAATTATAGCAGTTTAATTTAATTAAGCAGTTCAATGTGAATTATAGCAGCTTCATGGTAAATTTAAACAGCTTCATGGTAAATTTATAGCAGTTTTTGGGAATTATAGCTGCTTCATGGTGAATTATAGCAGTTCAAGGTGAATTATAGCAGCTTCTGGTGAATTATAGCAGCTTCAACGAATTAAAAAGCTTCAAGGTGAATTATAGCAGCTTCATGGTGAATTATAAAGTTTCAAGGTGAATTATAGCAGCTTCAAGGGAATTAAGCAGTTTCATGAATTATAGCAGCTTCATAATGAATTATAGGCTTCAGGGTTTTGAGCTTCAAAGTGAATTATAGCAGCTTCATGGTGAATTATACAGCTTCATGGTGAGTTATAGCAGCTTCAAAAATTATAGCAGCTTCAGGAAATATAGCAGCTTCAAGGTGAATTATAAAGCTTCAAGGTGAGTTATGCAGCTTCAAGGTGAATTATAGCAGCTTCATTGTGAACATAGACTTCATGGTGAATTATAGCATGAAAAGGTGAATTATACCTTCATGGTGAATTAAAACACTGGGGGAATTATAGCAGCCAAGGTGAATTATAGCAGCTTCAAGGTGAATTATAGTCTTCAAGGGAATTATAGCATTCAAGGTGAATTATAGCATTCATGGTGAATTATGTTCAAGGTGAATTATAGCAGCTTCAAGGTGAATTATAACAGCTTCAAGGTGAATTATAACAGCTTCAAGGTGAATTATAGCAGCTTCAAGGTGAATTATAGCATTCATGGTGAATTATAGCAGCTTAAAGGTGAAATATAACAGCTTCAAGGTGAATTATAGCACTTCAAGGTGAATTATAGCAGCTTCAAGGTGAATTATAGCAGCTTCAAGGTGAATTATAGCAGCTTAAGGAGAATTATAGCATTCAAGGTGAATTATAGCATTTTCAAGGTGAATTATAGCAGCCGGAGAATTATAGCAGCTTCAAGGTGAATTATAGCAGCTTAAGGTGAATTATAGCAGCTTCATGGTGAATTATAGCAGCGTTAAGGTGAATTATGGGGTTAAAGGGTTATAGCAGCTTAAGGAAATTATAGCAACTTCAAGGTGAATTATAGCAGCTTCATTAAAGGTCGGAGAAGCCTGAAAACGTCTAAAACATAATGCCAAAAATTCCTTAGCGATCACCCCCAAAATTTTCCGGAAAAAATGGAACAAATTTTACGAAAAGCGCTAAACCTGCGGGTCAAAGCCGGCGGTCACCTTTCGTTTTTTTTTTTTCGGAATGACTAGGGGGGCGAGAAATATAATGTTCACTGTGCGCCCCACAAAACCGGTTAGGCATATATTGGGTTTGAAGACTATCGCCCACCGGGGGGTCGGAAAGCTGGATTTTTTTAGTGGGTTTGAAGACTATCGACCCCCGTGGGTCAGGAAAGCTGGATTTTTTAGGGGGTTTAAAGACTATCGACCCACGTGGGTCAGGAAAGCTGGATTTTTTCGGGGGTTTAAGACTATCGACCACACCTGGGTAGGAAAGCGGGATGTTTCAGGGGGTTTGAAGACTATCGACCCCCGTGAGTCGGGAAGGGGCTTTCACCGTCCACTGACAGTCGGGGACACTGTTTCCCCTAAAATAATGATTAGAGAAATTTTTTCAGTTTTCAAAAGATACCCCCGTGTGTGGTGTGTGTGTGTTTTGTTGTGTGTGTGTGTGTGTGTGTGTGTGTGTGTGTGTGTGTGAATTTACTTATTTGAAAACCCTATTTGTGGTTGCGGGGTTTCGAGTCATAGCTCCAGCCCCGCCTCCTCACTGGTCGCCACTGGTCCTCTCTCCCCTCCTTTTGAGCTCTATAAAACCCTCGTTAAAACTATGATGGTTCCTGCCTTCACTACGTCATTTTTCCCAGGCTATTCCATCTCCTGGCAACTCTATGACGAAGAAAATTTCCCTAACATCCCTTTGACTAAAGGATTTCAACTTCCGGGATCCCTTGTTTCTGTGCCCCATCTGGAACATCCTTTTTTTTTCCCCCTTTGTAAACCCTCAGTATTTTATATGTCGTTTCATGTTCCCCTAACCCCTCCTGTCCTCCAGTGTCGTGGGGATTTTCCCAACCCTTTTCTTCAGGACTTTCCCCCTTGTTCTGGGGCTAGTCTTTTTGCAAACCTTTGCATTTTCTC
Organism: Cherax destructor; assembly: GCA_009830355.1. Classification (NCBI taxonomy): domain Eukaryota; kingdom Metazoa; phylum Arthropoda; class Malacostraca; order Decapoda; family Parastacidae; genus Cherax; species Cherax destructor. The sequence continues at coordinate 5,783 of WNWK01054017.1, read as the reverse complement.
TGATTTCTTGACCAAGTGTGGGTTCCAAATTGGTGCTGCATACCCAATATGGGCCCGCGTTTTGGTGTACAAGGTCTTAACGTTTTTTGCTGAGGTATATGAACGTTATTTTTGGTTTGCCAGGGCCCAAAGCTGCAGCAGTTATCTGGTTGATGTGGGGCCCCAGATTTTAATACACACACTTTTTGTGTATTTTGTGAAAGTTTTTTTGAAAAGCCTTATTAAAAACTTGTTTATATCTAATCTCTGTTGTAAATATTGATCTGTTGAGTAGCTACTAAGATCCACCCACCCATTTGGGGTTTGCCCCCCACCCCCCCTGGCGAGCCACCCACCTTTAAGACAAGCAGGGAACCCAAGTTTCACCAAATGGATCTTCGTTTCCTTTAGACTTCCCCAACATTTTTTACAAGAGACCCCCCCCTTCCCCTCGTCACAGAAAACGAGACGTGGTTCGGGGAATCAGATCAGCCCCAGATAATAAAAAAAAAATTTTTTACAAAATTAAAAATACATATAATTCTTGGGAAAAAGCTTTATTCTGGATTAAAATTATTTCATGGAGAAGCGTTAAACCCGGGCCCAGACTGCTCCGGGGGAATGGGAAAAAGAAAAAAAAAAAGGCACAATTTTTGGGGCTGGAAAAACCTTTTTACCATTTACAAGTCACGCTAACACGGGTTTCCCCTCACCTTGGTTTAGTGTGACTTGAAATGGCCCAAGTGGGCCCCAAATCTTCATGTTCTCTATGTGCGGGTTATTGGATAAGGGGGGATTGAGGTTTGACCCGGGGGGAAAAAGAGGAGGGGACCTGTGCTTTCACAGATAAACAGCCCTTCAGGTGTCGAGGCGAAACCCGGAAGGAGGTTCGTCAGAAAATTTACAAATGAACATATTGTAAATCTTCCAGTAGTTTGGGGACTTTTAGATCACGAGTTCTTAATGGGGGGTCCATACCCCTTGGGGGTATGGGAAAAAAAATGGGGGTACGGGGAAATAAATAATGTGGGGATGGGAACAAATAATGGGGGTAGGGCACTAAATAATGGGTGTAGGGAACAAGTCTTGTGGGTTTGGGTCTAAATAAGGGGGAGGTGAACTAAATAATGGGTGTATGGGAACAATAATGGGGTATAACTAAAAATTGGGGTATGGGAACAAATTGATGTATGGGAACAAAAAATGGGGGTATGGTAACTAAGTAATTGGGGTATGGGAACTAAATAAGGGGGGTATGGTAACTATATAAGGGGGGTATGGGAACAAATGGGGATGGGACCCCCCAGGACAATTTGGAGTTTTTCTATAAATAAATATAATAAAGTTCGGTTTTTCTTTCCCTTCTGTTGTGCATAAAAGATTGACAGCTTTTGAAGTCATCCTGGTACCTAATGGGACTGGTGATGTTGGCTGCACCACAGTCTGGTGAAGGTGGTAGGGGAAGATTTGGCAAACCTTTGGGAGACTTAAACCCAAAACAATATTACGGTGCCCGTGGCCTGGTGGAAAAAGCTCCCACACGGTGAGGTCCGGGTTCGTTTCCCCGGCGAAGGGGGGGAAACCCCCTTCGGTTGCTATTTCACCCATCAGAAAATGGGTACCTGAGTGTTAATGACTGGTGGGGGTCGCATCTTGGGACATACTGACCTAATTTGTCCGAAATGCTCTGCATAACAAGGGGTTTTTATATAGTAGTATGTCATTGATGTCAGCTAGGCCTGTATACCCCATTGTACTTGTGCATGTAGTAAAAAAAATAAATATATTATTATTATATATGAACTTCAGGCCTTTAGGGAGTTTGAGTAAATACGGACTTCTTTCCCGTTCGCCCATTGTTCGAACCCCCGGGTGAACAATGTTTACGAGATACAAGACAAACACCCCCCCCCCCCAAGAAAACAAAAAAAACGTCCTTTTTTTCTGGTGGGGACGGGGATGGATGTGTTTTGAGATGCCGTGGAAATTGATCGGACGAAATCACAAAAACTGCTGCTCAGAGAATAACCGGACCCCAGTGATTATTTCACAGACGCCACAATTGGTCATTTTTGGGTCTGTGTGTCTGTGAGTTTTCAAAAAAGGGGAAAAGTGCATAGGTAGGGGATTTAATTAAAGATGAATAAATTTAAATTACCCTGATATATGGAGTTTCCCCAAAACCCACCGATGGAGCGAAACCCCCGGGCTGTCAATTTGGGGTTAACCCTTTACTGGAATACTTGATGATCCCCATTCCCCTCCTAAAACCCTCCCAGTTCAGACTGACAAACAAGCCTCCACTTTAAGCTAACAATTTTAACACCTGCTATAAGCCCTATCATGAGGGAGGGGAAAAAATAGCTTTTGTTTCCACTGTATAACTATTGAAAGGAAAAGGGTGCAAACACTCTCTGTATCTAATTTTGCTAAGTAAAAGAAAGAGAACTTTTGGGAGAAAAAACAAGTGAAAATGCAAAAGTGTTTTATAGGTTAGTTATACCCCAGTTTAGATTCCAAAAAGAGTTTCAAACGAGTTTCCCCACAATTGGAACCCCCAAACCCTTCCCCGAAGAAGGTACCTTTGGACAATTTTCCCGACACCTGTTGTCTGTTTATCTAGCGGTAAATGGGTACCGGGTTTTAGTCCAGAAAAAAAGGCAAAATACCGTGACTGGAACAATACAAAAATAATCCGCACAGGGGAGACAAACTCAGATGTTTCCCGATTGGACCATTAACTCAGGGGTGTGCAGAGGGGGGGGAAAAGAGGGGTGGCCCCGGGCATCCAAATGGGGGGGGGACATCCATTACAGTGGGAAATAAGATAGTGATTTTGAAATTTCAGTGGGTGATAAATCAATTTTGGAGGCCCGCCTACAGAGGCAGGGGTTTCCCCTTTTTTCCCTTTTTAACTGGGCCCTTTTCTTCCAGAAAAAATGGTCCCCCCTTCATATAATATTTTTAGTATTAGGCCTTATACTTGAGTCTTTGGGGCATACAATCAAGGATTTGGGCCCGCACCCCGAGTTAGTTTTTGCCCCCGAAGTGGTAGTTTTTGTGCCCCCCATATCCATCCTGTGGACGTAGGGAGCATATGGATACAAAAAAGGCCTAGGACTAGGCACTAGGCAAAAGGGTTAACAATTGTACATTTGGATTTATATCTCTTTCCTTATCTGTTACAAGCAGATCTCTGCACGCCACTGCATTAACTAGAGACTTTACGTGTAATAAGTTTTAGTCTTCTATTTTTTGGTTATTGAGTGTTAGGGGGTTGCATCCTGAAAGAGGATGAAGGACCCCAAGAAATAAATACGGGTTTTTTTTTTTAAGTTCCCAAGCTACTAATCCTCAAAAGTTTGTGAATTATCTTATTTATAATGGTAAACATTCACGTATAAGTTAAACTTGAATGTTTGACAATACATCGGGCCCAATACAGTACTGTTTTAAAACTGTATGCTGAGTGGAGAATAACTCATTTTAGCTGCATGTTGAAGAAAACACATCCTGATGTGATCTTCAATTTTGGGGTTTGGGCTGGTAAGCCAGACAGTCAGCCACACACACACACACCCCACACACACACACACACACACACACACAACAACACACACACACACACACACACACACACACACACACAAACCACATACATTTAAAGGATTGTTTACAGATGTCACTTGGGGGGTGATGAGTCCCACCATCTCCTATCCCCTTTCCTTTCCCCCCTCCTTCTACCCTTACCGGTACCTCCTCCCCACCTCTCTCCCTTCCCCTATCCAGCCACCAGTCTCACTCAGCCCAGAAGAGCCCGGTGGAGAGCTTAAGGAAATTCTTACATGATGGCTTGATCCCCTGCCTTTTGACATGATCTGATGGTGGAGGGCTCTTGGGGGGGGAAGGCAGATCCCGGGCCTAGGAGGCACATGGAGCCAGGGTCACCAGACCGCGGGGGTCATTGAACATTGGCTTTTAGGGCACTGTGAAGGTGGTTTTTGGGGTAATGGTGGAGGCTGAGAAGTGGGAAGGGGATTTTTGAGGCACATTTTCCCCCTTTTTTGTGATTACATTCCCTTCCATTCCCTTTTTATTTTCATTTTTTCTTAACGTTAACGTTCCTCTGTTGATGTTTACATTCCCTTCCCTAATATTTACATTCCCATCCCCGATGTTTGCATTCCTTTCCTTTTATGTTTGCATTCCCTTCCCCCTTTATCTTTAAATTCCCTTTCTTGATGTTTACATTCCCCTTTCCCCTTTATGTTTACATTCCCTTCCCTTGGTGCTTCATTCCCTTCCCTTGGGCTTACAGTCTTGTATCTTCCCATGGTTCTATTATCCCTCTTCTGTGAGTATTCAATTTCTCTCTCCTACGCTCATTTTCTCATTTCTTTATTGCCACCCTTTCTTCCAGTTCTCAATTCCTCTTTTTATTTTTCCATCTCCTTGTTCCATCCCCCGGGGAACTACATTTCTTGTCTCTTTTCTGTCTTTCCCCATCTTCCCATTTCTTTCCTCACAATTTACCCTTTCCCCTTTCCCTTTCCCCTTTTGATCAGTTCCTCGTTTTTTTTCCATCCCTCTGATTATTTCCTTCCTTCTGATGTTGAGTCCCCCCTCCAATCTCTCTCTCCTCCCTCTCTCTCTCTCTACTCCTCTCTCACTCTCTCTTCTCCCCGGTCCCCCGCACTGGGGAAAAATTTCTCGCCTACTGCTCCTAATTGACTTTATTCACAACCGATAATCATAAGGGAAGGAAATTTTCCTCCTTCGCTATTTTTATTAAAACTCACCACCATAAAAATTTGCCTTTTTCTTGGGCCAAAAATTACCATATTTTTTAAATGTTCCCTTTTTTTTTAAACTATTTTATTAACTTTCATCTTTTAAAAAAAAATTATTATTTTATTGTTATCTTTTTTTAGTTACGTTTTATTATAAAAATTTTCCAATAAAAAAAAAAAAAAAAAAAAAAAAAAAAAAAAAAAAATAATAATAATAATAATAATAATAATAATAATAATAATAATAATAATAATAATAATAATTTTTCAACAAGTCGGGCCCTCTCCCACCAAGGCAGGGTGACCCAAAAAAAAAAGAAAATCCCCAAAAAAAAATCTTTTCATCATTCAACACTTTCACCACACTCATACATAATCACTGTCTTTGGAAAGGGTGAGATACGACAGCTGAGAATTGTCCTCCCAGCTGTCACTTCTCAGACCCCACCTTTTAAAATGGGGATTGTACTTCCCCTTTCCAGGACTCAAGTCCAAGAAACAATTAACTGGTTTTTCCCAATCCTTCACAAAATGTTACCCCGCTCACACCCCAGTCGTCAGGTCCCAAAACCATTCGTCTCCATTCCTCCTATCTAACACGTCAACAGCTTGCTGGAAGTCCAAGCCCCCCCCACAAAACCTCCTTTTCCCTCCTCCAATCATTTCTAGGACAACCCCCACCACGCCTTTCCTTCCTACAGATTTATACGTTCCAAGTCATTCTCTTTTATCCATTCTCTCTAAATGACCAAACCACCTCAAAACCCCCCCTTGCCCTCTGACAAATACTTTTAGAACTACACACCTTCCTAATTTTCCCCATTCCGGGAATTTTTCTGCATAATATTTAAAAAATTGCCCTTTGACAGGACATCTCCACTGCCTTTAGCCTCCTCCTCCCAGCATTTGCAACCCAGCTTCACACCCCCTATAAAGTGTTGGGACCACTACTTTCTACATTCCCTTTTTTGCCTCCATGGATAACGTTTTTTTTTTCCACAGATACCTCAACCC
>WNWK01054016.1:0-11692 GCA_009830355.1 Cherax destructor | reverse complement strand
ATTACCATTGATCACCTTATTTGCTAAAAATTGCACTTACCTTTATCCTTTTCTCCAACATCACTTCTTTATAGTATTGATCACCTTAACTGCCTAAAATTTTATTTCAAGCTATTTTTTAATATTAATAAATTTTACTTTTGTACACTTTTGTAAACTTTAGCTCTTATTTCTCCTTTAATAGTTAGCTTTCATTTTCTTTATATTGCCTTTAATAAATTCTATAATCACAACTAGTGCAATACTAAATCTTAATATTTGTTCCATTATAACTTAATATTAATCATAGTAATTTTCCAACCAGTTCTATTAGCTAGTTAAATAATAAATCAATTACATTGTAAATATATATCCTAAATCTCTGTGACTTCTGTTCAAAAGTGTGCTAATCCAATAGCTAGTAAAATCAATTGATCAGATATCATATTTTTAAGTTTAGCATTATTCATTGTTCTTAAATCTTTTTAGAATCTTACTCAAATATAAACTTTTGTTTAATTAATTAACTAACTCAGGTGCTATAGTTTTAGATTCTTATTAGCTGTAAATTGACTACCTTAGCTCATTTTTTCATTTTTGTAAACATATCCAACGTACTAACTTAGTGCCAAGAACTCCTTTTGCATTGTCCTATTCTTAAGTCTACTTACATTGTTCTATTTTTAAGTTTAATTATAGAATCACACTAAATCTTATGATTCCAAACATTGATCCTGATACCAACCTTCTATTAAATGACTTACATGAACCTAACAACAACTGTCATTACTACACACCAGAACAGGCTAAAACACTACTCAAAGCCAACAATAACATAACTATCTTTAATTACAATGTCAGATCTTTAAGCAAACATTTTGATGACCTCACTGCATTATTAAACTCACTACAGGCCAGAATGTCCATCATTGCTCTCACTGAAACCTGGCTAAAGCCTCATACTACAGATATCTATGCCATTCCTGGTTACACAGCCATACACAATTGTAGGCAAGACCAACAAGGAGGTGGCACAGCTATGTTATACTCAGACCAGCTTGAATGTATCAACAATACATGCACAAGAGATGAACATAGAGAATATATAATAGCTACGTTTAAATCCAAATACCTACAAAAACCTCTCACAGTTATAAACATCTATAGATTACCACAGTCAAATATTCAGCAATTTAGTGAAAAATTAGGAAGTATGATTACTGATGCACACATGAACAAAGACCACTTAATCCTGACAGGAGACTTCAATATAAACCTCCTACAAGATCAGGACCCACAAGTAACTGAATTCACAAACACTATGAGCAACTGCTTGCTGCTCCCGACAATAACAAAACCTACAAGAATCTCTGAGACCTGTGCTTCTCTATTAGACCATATCTGGACTAACACCATATCCCCATTAAAATCAGGCATAATCACAGACAATACCACAGACCACTACCCAACCTTTCTCATAACCAACCTCGGAAAATTACCACTAGAGACTACATGGAGTCTACCTGGAGAGAATTCCAGGGGTCAACGCCCAAGCGGCCCGGTCCGTGTGTATATAATAATGTATCTCTCCCGCCTGCGTTCTAGAGAGTACAGGTTTAGGAACTTCAAGCGTTCCCAGTAGTTGAGGTGGTTTATCATACTTATGCGTGCGGTGAAGGTTCTCTGCACATTTTCAAGGTCAGCAATTTCACCCGCCTTGAAAGGTGCCATTAGTGTGCAGCAATATTCTAGCCTAGATAGAACAAGCGATCTGTAAAGTGTCAACATGGGCTTGGCATCCCTGGTTTTGAAGGTTCTCATTATCCATCCTGTCATTTTTCGAGCAGATGCAATTGCTACTTTGTTATGGTCCTTGAAGGTGAGATCCTCTGACATGATCACTCCCAGGTCTTTGACATTAGTTTTTAGCTCTATTGTGTGGTTGGAATTAGTTTTGTACTCCAATGAGATTTTAATGTCTTCACGTTTTCCGTATCTGAGTAATTGAAATTTCTCATCATTGAACATCATATTGTTTTCTGCAGCCCATTTAAAGATTTGGTTTATGTCTGCTTGGAGTCTAGCCGTGTCTGTCATACAGATTCGGGTGTCATCTGCAAAGGAAGACACAGCACTGTGGCTTATATCCCTGTCAATATCTGATATGAGGATGAGGAATAGGATGGGAGCAAGTACTGTGCCTTGTGGAACAGAGCTTTTCACAGTTGCTGCCTCAGACTTTACTCTGTTGACTACTACTCTTTGTGTTCTACATGTTAGGAAATTATAGATCCATCTACCAACTTTTCCTGTTATTCCTTTATCACGCATTTTGTGTGCTATTACACCATGGTCACACTTGTCAAAGGCTTTTGCAAAATCTGTGTATATAACATCTGCATTCTGTTTATCTTCTAGAGCATCCAGGACCTTGTCGTAGTGGTCCAGTAGTTGGGACAGACAGAAGCGGCCTGCTCTAAACCCATGCTGTCCTGGGTTGTGCAATTGATGGGTATCAAGATGGGTGGCGATCTTGCTTCTTAGAACCCTTTCAAAGATTTTTATGATATGCGACGTTAGCGCAATTGGTCTGTAGTTCTTTGCTATTGCTTTACTGCCCCCTTTGTGGAGCGGGGCTATGTCTGTTGTTTTTAGTAGCTGAAAGACAATCCCAGTGTCCATGCTCCCTCTCCATAGGATTTTAAAAGCATGTGATAGGGGCTTCTTGCAATTCTTGATGAACACGGAGTTCCATGAGTCTGGGCCTGGAGCGGAGTGCATGGGCATGTCATTTATTGCCTTTTCGAAGTCATTTGGCGTCGTGGTGATGTCAGATAGGCATGCGTCTGTCAAGTTCTGTGGCACTCTCATAAAAAATTCATTTAGGTTTTCGATTTTCAGTCTGGTTAGTGGCTCGCTAAAAACTGAGTCATACTGGGACTTAAGTAACTCACTCATTTCCTTGCTGTCATCTGTGTAGGACCCATCCCGTTTAAGTAGGGGCCCAATACTGGTTGTTGTTCTCGACTTTGATTTTGCATAGGAAAAGAAATACTTTGGGTTTCTTTCAATTTCATTTATGGCTTTTTGTTCTTCCCGTGTCTCTTGGTTCCTGTAAGATTCCTTTAGTTTTAATTCAATGTTTGCTATTTCTCTGACTAGTGTCTCCCTACGTATTTCAGAGATATTGGCCTCCTGTAGCCGCTCCGTTATTCTTTGCCTTCGCCTGTATAGGAGCACCTCTCTCTTTCTAGTTTGCATCTTCTCCTCCTTTTCCTTAAGGGAATTTGCCTTGAGCAAACCTCGAGTACCACAGAGTTAATTTGTTCTAGACATAGGTTGGGATCCGTGATGCTTTGGCAATCTTCCCAGTTTATATCATTTAGGACTTGGTTTACTTGGTCCCACCTTATGTTTTTGTTATTGAAGTTGAATTTGGAGAAAGCTCCCTCGCGGCTGATCACATTTTCTTGATCTGGGGCTCCCAGCATGCATGTATGGACCTCTATTATGTTGTGATCTGAGTATATTGTTTTTGATACGATGACATTTCGTATCAGATCATCATTGTTGGTGAAGATGAGGTCCAGCGCATTCTCTAATCTTGTGGGCTCCACTATTTGCTGGTTTAAGGTGAATTTGTTGCAGAGATTTAAAAGTTCATGCATGTGTGAATTTTCATCTGAGCTGCCTCCTGGTGTTATCTCTGCTACCACGTTGTTTGCAATGTTCCTCCATTTTAGGTGCCTGAGGTGTAAATCCCCCAATAGCAAGATGTTGGGGGCAGGAGCTGGAAGTTTTCCAGACAGTGGTCAATTTTCATAAGCTGTTCCTGGAATTGTTGGGACGTTGCATCCGGGGGCTTGTAGACAACCACGATGACTAGGTTTTGATTCTCGACCTTTATTGCTAGTACTTCAACTACATCATTTGAGGCATTTAGTAGTTCTGAACATATAAGTGACTGTGATATACAGGCCAACCCCCCCTTTTTGCCTGTTCACTCTGTCACACCTGTATAGGTTGTAGCCCGGGATCCATATTTCATTGTCCAAGTGATCTCTTATGTGGGTCTCTGTGAAAGCCGCAAACATAGCGTTTGACTCTGTAAGCAGTCCACGAATAAAAGGTACCTTGTTGTTTGTTGCTGGCTTTAGACCCTGTATATTAGCAAAGATGAATGTAGTTGGATTGGTGGTATTGGTGGTATGGGGGTCTTTTTTTCTTGGCTCTAATATCTGTTGTAATGGAGTGGAGGCCACTGACTGTGATTCCACTCCAGAAATGCTTTCTGTTGGTGTACAATTTCTGTCATTTCCTGCCAGCTTTCTTTCCTTCCTGGCACTAAAAAACCTCTCTCTCCGGAGTGGCTGTGGCTACCTAGATTTTGCCATGGTCTGGATGTTCTGTGTCGCCTCGTACCCTTTAGGTGGTATGCCTGGCAATATAAGTTATAGCACTGTCTTTCCTGAATTGATGTGTGGCACATTTCAGGGTGGAAAAACTTACAGGACGGGAGGTTGCATTTGCCTGTTTTCATGTGGGCACGCATTTTGGCATTTTCTGGGGTGATCATAATTGCATGACCCATCTGATTTCCCAGATTTTCCATGCCTGCAGATACCAAGTGCATAATATTCACATAGGCCTGGTTTCCGTTTGCCCTGGTTTTTTGTGACTGTGTTCCCCATTGGTGGGGGTGTTCCTGTCTCGTGTCTGTCTTCGTTACTAGTGCTAACAATGGAGCCTTCAACTTTTTCCGGTAATTTATCTTCAATATTTCCCTGGGCATCCCCTTGTTTACTATCTACCGTGGTATTGCTAGTTTGTACCACTGTTTTGTGTGTGTCCTTGTCTACACCTGTTTCCCCATCATTTATTTCATTAGAGCTACTGTCCCTCTTCAGGTCACCATCATTTATTTCTCCATTCTTAAATATACTGGATATCATTTCAACATCTGTACCAGGGGCGGTCGCACCATCTGGCCCTGATTTTTTACTTTCCCAACTGTTATAGAAAGCTGTCATGTTTTTTATGAAGTCCGATTTGGTGTTGTCATCTTTTAATATCGATGTGATTTTATTCCACAGTTCGGTCTCATTTGGACATACCCAAAAACACTTCCCTTGTTTAATATCTCGTGTAGTAGAGTCTTGAATGTCTACACAAGGGGCGTGGTAGCATTTACCACAAAAGTTGCATGTAATCCATGCAGAAGAATGTTTGGTTGTTAGTTTGCATACTACACAGGGTTTCATGATTGATTTTTGTTGGTTGCTTTACTGAATATTCTACTAATAGGTTCCCTGAAGTGGTGATTCGTCTATTTGTATTGTATCTATTTTATTTGCATGTGTAAGTGGTTGGACAATCTTATCTCTTTAAGTTTTGTTATTGTTTGGGAAATTGATAAGGTCCCCTAAAACTCCGTCCGCTTATTAAATCCGGACAAGGATACCAGGTTTGAATCCAGTCAATGGTTCCCTTATTTCTTGGATCTGACGAGATCCAGTGTCACTTATTTAATGAATCCTGTAGGGATTGTTTGTGTTACGCGAGACAGACCACTGGAAGATGATTAAACAGAGTAATAATGATCAGTATGGTACAAAAGTATAACTTGCGTGTTGGAGATAAAAACCAGTCCTTCTGGCAGCTCCTACTGTGCGGCGGCCGTACCTCTGGCACCCTGGTTTACCTCTGGCACCCAGTTTACTTCTGGCACCCTGGTAGACCTCACCCCGCTTGTGGAAACTTTTTTAGTCACTAAAAGTTCCACCGGGTAAGTGAGCCGTTAGGAGCCTTAAACATACCGTGGATCGGCCCTCGGAGTTTATGAACCCACACACCCAACAAAACATACACGTTCAAGCTAACGAAGGTAACGATTGTGTACATTTTAATTTATTGATTTATTCACCTAGGAACACCTAGGCAAGTTTGTACAGTTAGAAACTAATATTAGGATTATTAAGGCAACGTTAGATATTAATACTGTAGCTCTAGCACCCTAATATAGGTAGTTATAGGCCTGAATAGGCAAGCATTAGGTTATGTTAGCTAGAGACAACTGGCAGCCCACACTTGAATCTAGGCAGTGTGGAGGTCACGAATGGTGACCTACGTTCTTACCAGACAAGACATCACCCGGAGAAGACGTGCTGTGACCAAGCAGCACCCCCCACGTAACCCAACATCTGTCCTGGGGCCCCGGAGGAGATCCCGAAGTACCGTGGAAATCTCCCTCCATCCAGACCCATTACAGTAAGACTAGGCTTTCTTTCTCTCAGTATCTGGCCAGTTTTCTGGGGGAAACGTTAGTGAGTTATCTGTGGGTCTTAAGCAGACGGACGCCTTTGTGTTGGTATGTACCAGCGTCGTCTCTTAAGTTCAAGTCTGGAAGCTAGTGTTACTTACTGCATATATTGCTCAAGGGATATCCTAGGAACCAGGGAACTCTGAGGTGCAGGCAGGACACTAATTACCCCATCTTTTGCAGACAAAGGTTTCTCCACTGCACATGGTGTTAGGAGGGGGTTATAGATAAGGAAGACAAGGATACACATAGCCACTTTTTCAAGTAAGTAAACCCCCTTCCAGTGTTGTGTAGGCAGTGTGGGATTCCCCTTACTGCAATTAGCTAGAAATTTGTACCATAGCCACTTGTAAGTCTGAGAGAAGTGTCTCAGAGTGTCGGTGTCAACAGTGCTTGCTCTAAGTGCAGCTTACAAGGAGGCAGTCCCAAAACAAATTTCTACAGTGGTCCTTCGATAACCGAGATGTGGGATAGCTAGTTTAGCAGACACATTAGTCTTAATTAGCTAGACCACAGTTAATGTACCAGTCATTTTCGAAGCTAGGTTAAGTTATCACACCTAGGCCCAAAGACTTACTCAAGCTAGGTTAAGCTAACTAATCAGAAGTTTATTATTTACAGTAATCTACAGGCAGGCCAAGTAGGCTAGTTAAGCTTGTGAGTTTATTTATTTACAGTGATTACAAGTAAGCCAGGTTAGGAAACTTGTATATTTAATTACTTACAGTGAATGGCAAGCAGCCACAGTTAGGGTAGGCCTCTGCAATAATTATAACTGTTATAACAGCTAGGTCAGATTTAACCTAGCTATCATTTACCTTGCAAGCTAGATTCAGGCTAGTTGCACACTAATTTCAACAGTTATAAGTTAGGCTAGGTGTTACCTTCACCAGCTAACTACAATAATTGAACAATCTAGGCTTAGTTAAGCCAAAGCTAATTACACAACATTATTCATATACTGTTTATAAGTGAATTACTGAATTTATTTTGTGTTAACCAATTGAATTTAATTTGCAAAGACTACATATTTTTACTGTGTGAATTTATTGTATTTGATTCATTTAATTTGTGATTTGCTAGCTCAAGCCCTGTAACTATTTACTATTGTGTACAGGGAGTTGCTAGGTTAAGCTTTCATAACAACAATATACATTTTAGTTGGGTTTGAGGGCTAACAGTGTACATTCTTTCTGAGTCAAGTCAATATAAGTAAAGAAAGCCGTCAAGCTTGTTGAGGAGCTTTGGGAATCACTTATTCTCACCTAATACCGTATTGTGCTGTGGGGTGGGCTAATTAAAGTACAAATTAGTGACACGCTCTTAACTAAACCACAACAATGATGGAAGAGAATCAGAGAGTATCTGGCCCATCTCTAAGCCAGCTAAAGCGGTCTATGAGCGCCCACAAGGGACGACTAACCAAGGCATGTAGGGAGTGCCGTGCTGTCAGAGAAAATCCAGATGCAGATTGCGAGGATCTAGAAAGGTGTTTAGAGCTTTTAGAGGAAAGGCTAAAGGCATTGGAGACAGCCTATCTTCGTTACGAGACAGAAGCCTATGAGACAGAGGAGCCTGAAGATGTTGTTGAGACAGCTCGGGAGGAATGCGATGATCAGAGGGCCGAATGTCTAACAGAGTGGGGACTCTGCAAAAAGTTAATTAAAGAAAATATTGAAGGCTAATACAGCAAGGTCAACAAATAATAGTACAGGGCACACACGCCACCACAGTCCCCCTAGAGTGTTACCCAGATTGCCTACATTGAATTTACCAATGTTCGACGGAACCTTGACAGAGTACATTGCTTTCTGGGATCAGTTTAAATCCCAGATAGATGACAGGGATGATTTGTCAGATGCCACCAAACTACAGTCCTTACGTTCACAGCTCAAGGGTAAAGCCCTGGACTTGGTCCGGCATTACCAAACCACTGATATTAATTATCAACATGCCAAGGATCAACTAAAGAATGCATATGGCAACACAGAGGAGATAATGATAGCTATATTTTATCGATTGTCTGATCTTGAGGCTTGCCGTCACGACCGTCAGAGCTTAGAGAAGTTCAGAATCGAAGTCATGAGTCTGACAAACACTCTCAGAGATTTACATGATTGGGGTGGATCGGAATGGATGGTCAGTCAGACAATTCAGAGGAAACTAGATAGCACTACAGTACATGAGTTACATTTGAAGTATAGGACTAACCGGTTCACAATACAGCAGATTGTTGAGGGGTTGAGTGACATCGTGATTCACCTGAGTATAGGTCAGGGGAAGAGACCACCCGCCAGGGTGAAATCGTTTGACTGCTCCGAAAACTCGGGAGATCAATTTAAAGCTTATAATACAAACATTGGGGTGTACTATGGCAAAGAAGTGTCTAAGACAAGGACCTCTAAGCAGAACCTCAGAGACACTCGTACCAGAATATGCGTGTTCTGCGAAGGAGAACACACTAGCACGAGTTGCTCTCGGTATGCAACACTGAGCAGTAGGCGGCAGAGACTAAAGGAGTTGCAGCTATGCTTAAGGTGTTGTGGGAGACATGAGGCAGAAGATTGCCAGTCACATCTTTCAGAGTGCTATAATTGCCGGAAAGGTAAGCACCATACTGCACTATGTCACAACAATTTAAGGGAACCCCAGGCTAGTAGGGATGTTTCTCCAGTAGAGATAGAAAGCGAGCCCGAGCCTGAAGTGGTAGCCAGCGTGATCAGTGTGGGCAAAGTCTCTAATCTGAGTGAGAAGCACGGAGTTGCTGCCCTACCTACAGTCATGGCAGGGGTTGTGAACGGGAACAGATCCGAAACAACCCGATTATTCTTTGACTCGGGGGCACAAGTGTCCATGATAACAGAGAAGTTGGTGGCCAAGTTAAAGTTGAAGGCCACCGACAAAGTTAATGCGACATTGGGAGGTGCTATAAGTCAGGGCCCACCCAAGTCTTATGATGTTGTGGATGTCACTGTTAAATTGGGTGGACATCACAGAAATATTACAGCTTTGGTAGTAAATACGTTACCTGCGGCTATTACGACCAGAGGTCTTGCAGCAGCAACCAAGCGATTGAAAGACCTTGGTGTGAAGCTGGCAGACCAGGACATTACCACTGACACAGTCAGAAATGTAGGTATCCTGGTGGGAGCCAACTATCTAGATGACTTCCTGTCTACACGACGGACTGTTAAGGAAGGAATTGGTTTATACAGATCCCCAGTAGGATATATCATCGGTGGCAGAATTCCTCATGAGTTCCCTGCAACGCCAGAGAGGGGGAAGCTCACACCATGATAGCTGGGGAGTAGTGATAATGAATGTTAGTGTACACGACGAACCGCCATGGAAGCCAAACCAAGTAGGAAGTGACGAACACTTAGCCACCTTGGGAGAGCTTTTATGGGGTACCTAAAGGGAGATAGATTGTCTTTAAACCCAGGGAACCTCGTATCAGTGGGAAGAAGGGCTACCAGGGTATATGGGCCACTGGGTGGGAAAGTACGAAGCTGCTCAGACAAGGCTAGACGTGTGAAAGACATTAAAGTTAAAGGGAAGGGTGTTAAGATCACCGGAACCCACAAGTTTACACCCCCAGCGATCCACACGGCGGAAACTGGACAGTCGGAGTTAAACCAGAGTCTGCTCGACGAGAGTGGCGGACAGCACTCGTGTCCAGGGCCCGCCGTAAGGGCTTGCGGAAGGTGAACTTGATGTAGACTTATCGTCTACCTTTGCCGGCGGGAGGATGTGGAAACTTTTTTAGTCACTAAAAGTTCCACCGGGTAAGTGAGCCGTTAGGAGCCTTAAACATACCATGGATCGGCCCTCAGAGTTTATGAACCCACACACCCAACAAAACATACACGTTCAAGCTAACGAAGGTAACGATTGTGTACATTTTAATTGATAGATTTATTCACCTAGGAACACCTAGGCAAGTTTGTACAGTTAGAAACTAATATTAGGATTATTAAGGCAACGTTAGATATTAATACTGTAGCTCTAGCACCCTAATATAGGTAGTTATAGGCCTGAATAGGCAAGCATTAGGTTATGTTAGCTAGAGACAACTAGCAGCCCACACTTGAATCTAGGCAGTGTGGAGGTCACGAATCGTGACCTACGTTCTTACCAGACAAGACATCACCCGGAGAAGACGTGCTGTGACCAAGCAGCACCCCCCACATGACCCAACATCTGTCCTGGGGCCCCGGAGGAGATCCCGAGTACCGTGAAATCTCCCTCCATCCAGACCCATTACAGTAAGACTAGGCTTTCTTTCTCTCAGTATCTGGCCAGTTTTCTGGGAGAAACGTTAGTGAGTTATCTGTGGGTCTTAAGCAGACGGACGCCTTTGTGTTGGTATGTACCAGCGTCGTCTCTTAAGTTCAAGTCTGGAAGCTAGTGTTACTTACTGCATATATTGCTCAAGGGATATCCTAGGAACCAGGGAACTCTGAGGTGCAAGCAGGACACTAATTACCCCATCTTTTGCAGACAAAGGTTTCTCCACTGCACATGGTGTTAGGAGGGGGTTATAGATAAGGAAGACAAGGATACACATAGCCACTTTTTCAAGTAAGTAAACCCCCTTCCAGTGTTGTGTAGGCAGTGTGGGATTCCCCTTATTGCAATTAGCTAGAAATTTGTACCATAGCCACTTGTAAGTCTGAGAGAAGTGTCTCAGAGTGTCGGTGTCAACAGTGCTTGCTCTAAGTGCAGCTTACAAGGAGGCAGTCCCAAAACAAATTTCTACACCGCTTTAACACCTGGGTTTCCGTACACTTATGGTTCACTCTACTGGGTTTAGTTTTTTTTTTTTTTTTTTTTACACCACAACACTGCTGTTTTTTCTATGATGGAATATATACGGACTTATGTTGGTGAAATCGTTCACTGACAACTCACAACTCGACACTTGTTTATCGTATTTTTCAGCTGGACAATACGTATTTCCTCGAGATTTGCACCTTTTCGTATTTCATAGATTTTTATATCAATGTAATCACTAGAGTTGGTCAGGTATACTAATAGTTTAAAATTATCAATACACGACTTGCGTGGTAAGGACCCGGCGACTGGCAACTGATTTCAAAACGAAACTCGTTAGGCCTAACACTTCCCTTGTTTCCACTTTGAACTATAACTTATCTGTATACTACGGCACCACTGATATATTCACTATACAGATCTATCTTCACTTTATTTCAGGAGACTTTCCTTCCCTGACAAATAAACGTTCTGTTTTGTTATTTCACGACACTTAAGTTCCCCTCTGGCTTTATGGCACTATGTTCTGGCACACTAATTCCCTTGTTTTTGACTCTGTATAATTGTTTTCTGCCTGGTTTGTTGGGCCCCTGGAGGGTGTACCTTATAAGATCACTGGCA
>WNWK01054015.1:0-5000 GCA_009830355.1 Cherax destructor | reverse complement strand
CTACTACTACTACTACTTGGCTGTATTTGTATTTCATTGTAGAGGTGCTTGGTTGACCACATAAAGCCTACATATCTACTCTAATTCTTGTTCTTTTTCCCACCCTTCCTTCAGACACCAACTTCTGCAGTGCTCATCTGCTCTCCTAATGATAACCATGAGTCTCCCTACACCACAGCCTCTCAATATTAGTGGAAACTGTGGTATCTCGGATATTGTGAGGGCTTTGCTTGACACTTTATTATTACTATCACTTTGCTGTTTATATTTCAACTGTCCATAATGGAGTCTTCTTACATGCACTAAATTCCAAGAATTGCTGAAACCATTTAACTTCAGTTTTCTTGTACAGTTTCTTGCAAGGTGATTGGCTCCCACTAATTGAACTCCATTTTTTAGAAAGGAAAGTCATGGCAAACAACTTTAAAATTTTGCATGGATTATATTCATATCTCATGAGGAATTCTAGTACGTTATGAAGATCATGAATGCTTGTTTTTACACTACCCTCCAAAATACTGTAACAATAGGTACAAATGAAATGAACGTGGGTCAATTTAACCTGATTAAATGTGTAATATTGTATAATATACTTAATTACTTCATTTGTGAAAATAGACTTCAAGCTAATAAGTAGTACAAGAAAAGAAAGGTCAGGATTGCAAAATGCTCAAACATGGAAAAATTTATCTTGTAGCCTGTCTTCTATAAAATTATTTAGTAAAAATATTGGAAATGAGACCATTATACATGTTTAGTGAATTTTGTTCTTAATATTCAGGATAAAACACATTAGTTATATTATATGTATATTACATGTTTGAAAATCTGTAATTGATCTGAAAAATATATTTTATAAAGAAGTTAAGCCAGTCGAAATAATTATGTGTACTTTTTATATAAAATAATTATGAAAGCAGATGGTTTTGCATTTGATAAAAAAAAGGGATGTGGTATAAAGTTAACATTTTAATAATAAACGATACATCAATAACCTTTATTACACCGGTAACAGTATAACTTAAGATAGCAACTTCAACAATAATTAGATTGTAAGGAAGTTTAAAGGGAACAATATCTTACTCCTATGGGCTTCCCATGAGGGAGGTGCCTTGATGCTGGTAAATTGTTCTTCATCCAAGTTATTGGATTTTTTTCTTCTGGATCAAACTTTATCACCTCCCAATCCCCCAAGCGCTGTATGACCTCAATAGGTTTAGTGCTCCCCCTAAATATAATAATTTGCCCCATGGAATCTCCTATTTTTAATAGCAGAAAATAACAAGCTGCAAGCTTAATGTGTTTGGTATGATTTATTGCTTTCCTTGTCCCACATGGTACCCAAAATTAAGAATATTTAACTTCATTGTTGAAGTAAAGTTTAAGCAGAATGCATTTTCTTTCCCTCACAAGAGACATGTTATTATAGAGGCAAAAACTTTACACATTCATCTACCTTTTCCTGGTGGGGTGAATTGTCTGTTGATACTACAGGCTACACTGGCCTGGGCTTCCATGCCAATGGAGCACAGCTGCAGATACAAGCTGTTTACATGTTTTCCCATTCTTGATAGCCCTTTGAAGACGGGCTAGTGCTGACTCATCAATGCTTTCTAAGGCCAAATTTAGGTCACACCAGGCTTCAGAGGATATACAAACTTTGTACAAAACACACTGAGGAATAATTCATTTCATTAAGTGTAAATGGGCCAAAACTTCACCCTTCATATATAATAACCATCAGACTATAATTGTCTTCAAGAGGGACCTTGATAAGTTCAAGTTAGGTCCTGATGAACCAGGCTCAACAGGACCAGCAGCATGATTGATTGTATCAGCAGCTGCCTGGTGTGGGACTGGACTGCAGGGCAACCCTACCATGTGCATAGGTCCTCGAGTGTGTATCTTTTGGATGGTGGAATGTAACTTTTTAGTTATGTATAGTGTAAACATTGTGTAACTATGTCAGCAAGTTTGTTAGGATAGATTTATAACGAGTGTCAAATTGATGCTAGCAGCTTTGTGTGGATAGGTAAAAATGTCCCATTCCTAGATAAATAAAGTGTGCATCTCCAGACAAGGTGGATGACCACGCCTGTGGGCCTACTCTATAATCAGGATGCCCTAATTTAATTTTTGTGTCTGCTGTCGTGTATGGGAGACACACACTTGCCTATACACGTATATCTGACACACGATTTACACACGAATACCTCATGGAAAAACAACTGGTGCCTCGTTTTGTGGACTTATGTCACACTGCCAGTCTACCATATCTTATAGATTGTCCTGTTCTATCAGTGGGCATGCAGAATTCATTTCCAATGTTTCTGATTTTTTAACAAACTAACCCATTGCACCAACTTTAATTTAGATTTTACTATTACGCGCTTCCTTGCCCACTTTTCCTACCCTCACACACTCCTGCCTTTTGCACATTCTTACTCTTGCACATTCTACCCTGCAGATCTGTATGACCCTTTCAGGTTTAGCACTTAATTTGATAATTTGCACCCTTAAATATGACCCCTGTGGTTTAGTGCTTCTATTTGATTATAATAATAATGCACCCTTAAATAAGGGTGGGAGGTATGTCATTTTGCTAGTGAATCACTTCTAAGGAACTGGCACAACCTCCATTTTCCTCAGGTTAAATATGATTACTTTTCAATTCTCAGTTGCTATCCCTCAAGGGAGATTCCTAGATGCCAGTGAAAGGCTCAATGCAAGAAAATTTTCCCACCTTTCTTGAATCAAGCCTAAGTGCTTCCCTTTCCTCTAGGTGTATGACTTTTATGTAAAATGATTTAATGCTCCTTTGTAGTATTGTCCTGGATAACAAGTCTAATAAAGTTCTTGGTTGTCCTGGAAACTTTCTGCTGTTCTTATACCTTAGTTGCCTTTTGAGTGTAATCCCCTCTCAGGATGTTTCTATCTTTATATGTCTTAGATTTTAATTTTACTCTTGGTGGTATGTCAAGCATAGATAATTCTGTTCTAGTTTTATTTAGCCCTTATGCTGGAGAAAATCTTTCTTTCCTATTTACTTTGCTGTGAAAGCTCGTGCCCCTGAAAATTTGCAGTATTTAATGCCAATCATCAGAAGAGATTGTCGACTGGGTGTGCGCTGTGAGTGCTGTATGACAATGGTGATTTAGCGCTTAGTTTTGAATATAATACTATGCACTGTGAACAACAGACTTAGCATTATCCATTAATTATAAAGAGGTTGTACCATCCCCTCCTCTAAAGGGAGGTTCCTTGATACTGCATAGGGTTCTCAATTTAAGAAATTGAATTGACCTCCCCTTCCTTGGATTGAACCTGATTACTTTGATCTTTACAGGTTTTGCACTTCGCTGATACTTCTGTAATGTACTCTTAAAGAAATGGGGGTGCTTTTTATACCAGAGGAGGGCTCTTGCTTGGAATCTAAGGAATTGGACCTGTGCTCCAATTCCTTGAATCAAGTGCCTTCCATTCCCCAAGGCATTGTATGATTCCTATGGATTTTGTGCTACCCTGTGGATACAATCGTAAAAAAATTGAGCTATCCTCTTGGTTCAGTTCTGATTGCGAAAAGGATTTAGGAGTTCTGGTTAGCAGTAATCTAAAACCAAGACAGCAGTGCATAAGTGTTCGCAATAAAGGAAACAGAATCCTTGGCTTCATATCAAGAAGCATAAATAATAGGAGTCCTCAGGTTGTTCTTCAACTCTATATATCCTTGGTTAGGCCTCATCTAGATTATGCTGCACAGTTTTGGTCTCCGTATTACAGAATGGATATAAATGCACTGGAAAATGTACAAAGGAGGATGACTAAGTTGATTCCATGTATCAGAAATCTTCCCTATGAGGATAGACTGAGGGCCCTGAATCTGCACTCTCTAGAAAGGCGTAGAATTAGGGGGGATATGATTGAGGTGTATAAATGGAAAACAGGAATAAATAAAGGGGATGTAAATAGCGTGCTAAAAATATCTTGTATTGACAGGACTCGAAGCAATGGCCTCTTCAAGGGGGGCTCCTTGCTGTAGTGAAGAGGCTCTTGGTCTGAGGAATTGGACCTTTTGGTCTTCTTCCTCAGACCGAACCTAATTACCCCCCAATCCCCCCTCCCTTTTCCCATTTTCCCCATCCTCCCTTTTTCCCTTTCCTCCTCTTCCTCCTCATCCCTCCCTTATTTCCTTCCCATTTTTAACCTGGGAGCTTCCCTCCACAGGCATTCTAGTTCCTAGGTAGGGGAAGGGTATCGTGGTCCATCCCATTCCGTTGAGGTCCTTGGTGGTGGTGTAGTTTGCCTTGGAATCTGGATCGCCTGGGATGTCCCGTTCCCTCTCCGGTCTCCCGGAGTGGCCTTGGGTATCTTTCGGCGACGGGTGTATCTCTGGAAGCCACCTTTCGGATTCCGGGGTGGTGGGCGAAGGCGGTATGCTTTGTGGCGGATATCCGGCCGCCTCTCTTTGTCCGCCGAGGTGGCTCGGTGGATGTGAGGTTGCTATCCCGGATTGCTGGTTTACTGGCATGAAGGGTAGGGTATGGCACAGGTTCCATGCAGCATCTGCACTACTAGCGGTGTTGAGGTCCTCTTGGGCGCGAGGGGATTACGCCCCTTCCATTCCTCCTAGAGCTATTCCTCCACATTCCCCCTTTTTTATTCTTTTTTTATTTTTATTTTCTTTTTCTTTTTTTTTCTTAAAAATAAAAAGAAAGAAGTAACCTAACCATGGCTGACCCAATCCATGAACCCAATCCCCGGGCCCCTTCTTGATACCACCTAGTTCTGACCCTACCTCGTTCCCGGACAGCTTAATACCCCTGTACCTCTTGCTGGTGCCTGCTCGTCACCTGCTTCAGGTACTGGGGTTCCGACCGGCCCTTTTGACGTATCTGACCTTCGCTCTTCTCTGACCTTGATTCCGGCTTCTCCCTCGATGGTGCGGCAATTTTCGAATCGCTCGCCGTCTCCCATCGGACCACCCCGGTCCCACATCCAAA
>WNWK01054014.1:0-11692 GCA_009830355.1 Cherax destructor | reverse complement strand
AATGCAAAGATGACACACAAAATTCGTGAAGCGTTGGCAAAGCGTAGCAATGCCAGATAGCAAGCTATCTAGATACAAGACTAGCTCCTGCGCGAACTTCAACTCTAGGCTCAACTCCTGCTCTAAGTCTCCAAATTCAGCTCCGGGACAGGCTACCCATATTACAACCTCAGGTTCAATGGCCTGTTAACCTGAGTGTAAAGGGAGCTTGGAGCAAAGAAACACAGTAGAAGATGTATTGAAATTGTATTTCTTTCAAAAATCAGCTAGATTAATTCCAAACTTTTATCTTTTCCTTCACCAAGTAATTGTGATTATATAAGACTTTTGTCTTTTCCTTCACCAAGTATAACAAAGTGATATTTACACATATGTACACTATATACAAAGGAGTAGTGTTTAGTGTACGCCACAGTTGTCTAGGCTAAGCAGCAGCCAAAAGACAGACAACTTTCCACAACCAGCTCTATGCAGGAATTCCAATGACAAACCGCGAGTGGTAACCACGTCACCTTTGTCATTGTTAAACTCGCATTTAATTGGCTGAACCGAGTCGTTGATTTGATGATGGGGCCCTCATCACCAAACCCTTAATGATGGTTCGCTGGTTGGAGGGGAGCCTATGTGGGTGTGTTAACATGCTCCGAATAAAGGTTACATACTCTTTGCATGCAACACTGAGGATGCTACACTTTTCAGACAAAACCACCCCTGACAGAAACGATAGGTTATACAGTGGACCCCCGGTGTTCGTCCATTTTTCGTAACAGAATGCTGTTCAAGTGCCATTACCAACCGAATTTATTCCCTTAAGAAATAATGTAACATAGACTAGTCCTTTTACACCCCCAAAACTACACTTATAAAAGCTTTTAAAAAAATAAACTTACATAAAAGGGCCTGTTTTGAGCAGGACGAACACCGGGGGTCCACTGTATAAGATTAGAAATGTGTTTCTGTATCTGAAAGAGAAATTCAATATGCATTTTTATCCCTTCAGGAAGCTTGTTATTGACGAGTCACTGATTCTGTTCAAAGGTAGACTGTCGTTCAAGCAGTATATACCAAGCAAGAGGAAACGCTTTGGTATAAAGTTGTTTGTGCTTTGTGATTGCTCCAGTGGTATTGTATTGGATATTATTGTGTACACCGGAAGTTATACATTGCAAGATACCAGGAGGTTATTGGGTATCTCTGGTGATGTGGTTAGAACAATGATGGAACCATATCTTGGTAAGGGGCATATATTATATACTGATAACTGGTACACAAGCCCCTCCCTCAGTGATTTTTTGCGAGTGAACTTGACAGATGTGTGCGGTACAGTGCGTGCAAATCGTAAGCATATGCCAAGGTTCAATGCAGGCACTCGTAGAGGTCAGGTGCAAGTGTTTGCTGCCAATGACATCATGGCATTTCGGTGGCATGACAAACGAGATGTCACACTGTTGTCATCTATTCACCTTAACGAAATGACAGACACTGGCAGGGTGAGTAGAGAGACCGATGAACCCATTCTAAAACCTGCAGCTGTGATTGACTACACTCTCAATATGCGATTAGTGGACAAATATGACATGCAGATTGGGTTTGCTGATTGTGTTCGCAAGAGTTACAAGTGGTACATAAAACTCTTTTTTCACATTCTGGACATTACCATGCTCAATGCTTATAATATCTATAAGTTGAAGACCACAAATAAACCACCATATGGCGAATTTTGTTTGTCTGTCATCAGACAAATAATATTCAAGTACCAAGGAGCAACACCTGCAATAGAAACATGCCCAACACCAAGTCATCAACACCTACCCTCTCGTCTGAGGCTTGGTGGTGAACACTTCCTAACAAAACTGCCTGCTACTGCTTGCAAGAAAAAGGCTCAGAAGAGGTGTTTTGTCTGTGCACATACAAAAAAACGCCCACAACAACGCAAAGACACTCGTTTTATGTGTGTGGAATGTGAAACACCACTGTGCATGGAACCATGTTTCAGAGACTTCCACAGGCTGCAGAACTTCTAGAAACATGTCCAGTGACTCTATGTATGTATATATATGATTGAAGAATATAAATAACTAATATTTGTTATTGTAAAAATTTGTAAATACATTGTGTAAACAAATTAGTGAAAGAAACTTCATGTGAATATTGTGTAATAAATAGTGAGTGAATATTTGAAAAACAGCACTTATATTGGTCTCACAGGCCATAAAAGTTATTTGCAACAAAAAAAAAAAAAATCGATCAGAAAACAAGTCCAAGAAAGAAAAAAAAATATTACCGGGTGACCGGCAGTCGGCTATGTTGCCGACACCGGTTCCATTTTCGTCAAATTCAAATCTCTATATCTCGGTGAGTATTGATCGCAAAAATGTATTTTTTAGCCTATTAGATTTAGAAAAAAAAACTATCATTTCATAAGAAAAAATATTTTTTTTTTTTTTTTTGAAATTCATGGACCCTGAGAACAAGATTCGGAGACCTCCCTTGGACCCTGAAAGGGTTAATCCTGACTCTCTCGTTGACTTTTTTGACAGAAACTGACTCACTACACAAACTCTGAAGACTATACCTTTAGCACCTCCCTCAGTCCCTTCTACCTCGATCTCTTGCTACCCTCTCTCCCTACACTATCCAGTCTTGCTGCACTCCATACCCTACTAATCATCCATCTCCCTCTTACAACTCATTCTCCCTGCATCCTGCAATAACCTGCAGCACTGTATGACCCCTGTGGTTTAGCGCTTCTATTTGATTATAATAATAATGTGATCTTCCTTATTCAAGCACTTCATTTAATCACCATTTTTACTGAAGAACCTCCCACAAACAGCTGAGCAATTAAAGTGTTTTTGTTTTGTGACCCTTTCCCTTGTTTTGCTTGAAGCACAACCCCTAAATTAGTTTAAAATGTGCTCTATTGATTTCACAGGTTAACTCCACCTTTTTTTAAGAATGTTCATATTAACCTAATTAGCAATACTTAAGAGGCATTGCTTATGAAACAAAAAGCCTAAATATATTTTATTATATAGATGGAATTTAGTGGTAACTACAGTGGACCCCCGGTTTTTGTGATTGTTTCGTTCCAGAATGCTGTTCAAGTGCCATTACCAAACGAATTTATTCCCATAAGGAATAATGTAAAGTAGACTAATCCTTTTAGATCCCCAAAAATACACTTACAAAAGCATTTACAAAAATACACTTACATAAAAGGGCGAGTTTAGAGTATCATGAACACCGGGGGTCCACTGTATTTGCAAGGACCTCTAGGAATTTGGGGTTTTGTCTGTACTCCCTAAAATATATATCACCAGGAAAAGTGTCTTATCCATTTGTCTCCAACACATTTGTCAGAGAAATGAAACATCTGCATTAGAAAAAGAAACAGACATAATGATGTTATTTTTCTGACATCTGGATTTTCCATAAACTTCTCTGTAATACATTTGTTTTGTTATACTACTGTATTTTTAAGCAGCATTAGTATTATTACATTCATGAGAAGCACTAAACCCGTAGGCATCATACAGTGCCCAGGGGAGAATGGGAGGCATTCAAGTTTAAGAGCTTCTTTTTGATAATAATCATCATCATCATCCAAGAGCATTAGTAATAGAGTGGCAAAGAAAATACAGTATAGATATCCCAATGACAGTAGTATATCTTGACACTTATGAAGCCTAGCTCTCATAGATATAACAATCTTTTAAAGTGTAATACAGTGGAACCCCAGATTTCGACCTTAATCCATTCCAGAAGGTCGGTCTAAATCCGAAAAGAACGAAAACCGAAGTAATATTAATACAATTAATCCATTCCAGACACCCAAAAATATTAACAAAAAATACATTTTTTAAAGAATAACTATAGTTTTACATACAGAAAACAATGAGAAAGAAATGTAAATGACTAATGAAATGGATAAATGAACATTTAACATCACATTTACCTTTATTGAAGACTCTTGTTGGGGTATGGACGGCGAGGAGGGGAGAGGGAGGAGCAGCAGAGGTTATTGTTTGGAAGGGGAATCCCCCTCCATAAAGACTTCAGGTATCAAAGCCCTATCCGGGGTTACTTCCCTTCTTTGTCTTTTACTGGCACTAGACCCCTGTCGCACTAAAAATCTGTCCAGAGAGCTCTGTTTCTGATGTCTCTTTAAGATTTGCCTAAAATGGGACAAGGTATTGTCACTGAACATGTTGCAAATACGGCTTGTATCAGCTTAGTCAGGTGATATTTTTCCACAAAAGTTTGCACCTAATTCCACTTTGCACAAATGTCCTTAATCACTGAAGGAGGCACCTTCTCCACTATTGTGTTTCTCGCCTTCTTTACCAAAGGGATGGCACTAGAAACTTTCTTTGGGCCCATGGTGGCTTATTTCACAGTCGCACTCAATAAATAAGCACAAAAAACAATGGATTATTACGAAATGTTATGGATGAACGTTCGAAGTACAGTGGATCCCCGGTTTTCGTGATTTTTTCGTTCCAGAATGCTGTTCAAGTGCCATTACCAAACAAATTTATTCCCATAAGGAATAATGTAAAGTAGACTAGTCCTTTTATACCCCCAAAAATACACATATAAAAGCATTTAAAAAAATACACTTACATAAAAGGGCGAGTTTGGAGCAGGACGAACACCAGTGACAGAGCCAGACTGAGACACGTACGCATGAATGGCGGCGTCCCGGGCAGACGGACGCATCTGATACAGACGATTTCCAGGTGGAGGTATGAAATCCGGAGCAAAATTTCGCCCAAAATGTGGTCTAAATCTGAAACGTACGATATTCGGTGCGGACGAAATCCGGGGGTCCACTGTACAGTGGACCCCCGGAAATTGGCCACCTCCCAACTCGAACAATTACATATGTAAGTGTATTTTTGTAAATGCTTTTGTAAGTGTATTTTTGGGGGGTCTGAAACAACTAATCAAATTTACATTTGTCTTTATGGGAATAAATTTGTTTGGTAATGCCACTCAAACAACATTCTGGAACGAATTATGGCCGATTTCCAGGGTCCACTGTATTTATCTACATAACTATTATCTGACGTGCTAGTTTTAAAACTTGCTTGCCCTGGGTTCAAATCCTGCTTGTTCTGAGAGATGTTCATTATTGTTTCAACAAAAAATAAACCTAATTCAATTCTGTGGATTTATCTGTTAAATGACAATTTGACTGAATTCTAGAAACTGAATCAAAATTAAATAAAGTAGAATGAAGGGTGCATGTTCCTGCCACATCCACACCATCAAATGGAAGGCAAGTGGAAATACAGTGGCCCCCCCCGGTTTATGTACTGCTCCAAATTTGAATAATTATGTAAGTGTATTTTTGTAAGTGCTTGTGTAAGTGTATTTTTGGGGGTCTAAAAGCACTAATCTAATTTACATTATTTCTTATGGGAAAAAATTTGTTCAGTAACGGCACTCGAACAGCATTCTGGAATGAATTATGGCCGCTAACCGTGGGTCCACTGTAAGTGGTGGTGGTTTAGGACTTTAATGTAGTAGTGTGTTAGGTGGTGCAGTCCTTTGTAGTGGTTTGTCAAGTGGTGGTGTAGCCCTCTGTTGTAGTGGTATTCTAGGTGATTGTGTAGTCCTTTGTTGTAGTGGTGTGCCAGGTGGTTTAGTCCTTTCTTGATGTGGCGTGATATGCCATATAGTACGTCTTTGTTGTAGTGGCATGTCATGCAGTGGTGTAGGCCTTTATAATGGTGGGCAATACAGTGATGTAAGCTTTTGTTGTAGTGGCACACGCAGAATATTGGCTGCTGGTTGTGCTATACTAAAAGGTCAATATCAGCTGTTCTATCATCTGATTCAGTTACGCAATACAGCTGCTCCTCACTTAACGATGGAGTTCCGTTCCTAAGACCACATTGGTAGACGAATTCGTCGCTAAGTGATGAGTAGTATACTATAATGGTAGTGGGTTTGTGTCAACCATCTTTGATATTGTTTTAATGTCACCTTTGCACCATTTATAACATTTCTGGTACATATATGTATTTTTATATGTTTGTACAGTAATGTACTGTATATTGTAATAAACAGAAGAGAAAATCAGCTCTAATATACGTACATTATTTAGGTATGCATACTGGTCAGAGAGCCTGTCGTAAGTCGGAGTCGTCGGTAAACGAGTACGTCGCTAAGTGAGGAGAGGCTGTATTTCAGTATTTCTTTTACTACTTTCTGGGTCAAAATGGGTAACTAAATGAGCATAAATTGTATTTATTTCTCATACAACCGTGTCACACTTTCAACAAGGCAAGGAGGCCTGCTTGCCATGAGACACATGCTTACATTTCTGAGAACAGTCATTATCATTAGAAGTGGCACTTAATATTTTCTAGCCATATCCTTCATCACTTCTTTTGTTGAAAAACAGGCTTAGAATTGCATGAGGTTGAGGGGTCAGCTATATTTTGAGTTAATTTGTTCATATTTTTATCACTGGTCTCAGCCAATTCCTTGTTTCTGTGAAATTCTTCAAGGTCTTTACTGCAACTTGTACCGTTTCACTACTAACAATGTCTCTACATCTGAGAATCTTCTTGATTTGACTTCAGATTTTGCCTCCTAACGATGGTGCTAGATTATTAGACTTATGCTTCCTGAGTGAAAGTTTTTTTTTTAATTGGAGGGTCTTTGTCATACCTAACCTCAGAAGTCATTTGAAGGCCAAAATTTGTATGCACTATGATTTTTGCACATATATTAGTCACATCCAGGTGGCCACTAAAGATACACGTGTCACTACAATTTAACCCATTAACTGTCCAAACGTATACATACGTTCCTACCGCTAGCGCTCCGAACGTATATATACGTTTTATTTTTCCTGGCTTCAAATTTGGCGCGATAGGCTTGAGCGGCCTAGACATGAGAGAATGGGTCTGCGCACTAAGTGTGCGCTGTATGAAAAAAATCGGCGACGCCTGGGTACCGCATGGTAGCACCAGTTACATTCAGCTTCATCTTGGGTCAACATCATGGCACATCCTCGTGATTCACTCACGCCTCGTCGTATTAACACTCTCTTATTTGAGGAAAGTGTTACAGAACGTGAGTTTAGTGAATTTGACACCGATGTGGCCACTAATGATCAAGGAATTAGTGAAAATATCGACGATAACCCAGATGACCCTCAGCCAAGCACTTCTGGGGTGGCCAGTGTGGCCACACCATACCCTCAGCCAAGCACTTCTGGGGTGGCCAGTGTGGCCACACAAGACCCTGGGCCAAGCACCTCTGGAGTGGCCAGTGTTACCCAAAGGCAACTACGAAAGAGGAAACTATCATTTTCCCGCTGTGTTAGTGATAGTGAAAGTGATGTGAGTGATGATGAGATTGATTTTATGCCAATAGATGATTCGTCTAGTAATAGTGATTTTCATTATTCACCAGTAAAGCGTATTTTTAGGCGTCGTTGCCTACGTTCTGGTAGTATGCCATATGCAGTCCCCAAGGGTCGTGGCAGGTCACGATCTAAAACCCCGGCGACTGATAGTGAAAGTGATCATGAAGGTGAATATGCTGGGATGGAGGAGGAGGAGGTAGTGTTGGGTGGCACGGTGCCTGGACCACATGGCGCGGTGGGTGGACAGACAAAGGACAGCCCGGCACCCCCTCAACCATGTGCTGCCTCCACTCCTGTCCCCCCTCCTGCTCCCCCATGCCCCATGCCACAGGTCCACCCTGCACCATGTGACCGTGAGTGGAACTGGACACAAAGTGTATTCGTGTCACAGCCTTTTGATTTTGATGTGAGTGGAAGTGACATCCTGCCAGAATGTCCCATAACGAATGAGTCTACAGAGTTAGACTTTTTCCAGTTGTACTTTGACAAGCCTATACTGAACTTGATAGTGACCCAGACGAACAATTATTACCGCTATATCATGGACAACACACAGGTTTCAGAATCGTCACGGCTGCGCAGATGGAAAGATACAACTGTGGCTGAAATGTATTTATTCCTTGGCACTGTGATGCTTATGCCACATACATATAAACACACTATACCACAAAACTGGTCCACAGACTACTTTATCAGTACTCCTGTCTTCCGTGACCTCCTTCCCTGCAACAGATTCACTCTGTTGCTACGAATGTTGCATTTCTCAGACAGGAATAGGCAAAACAGAAATGACCTTCTATACAAAATAAGGGAAGTGTTTATGTATCTGAAGCAGAAATTCAGTGCCTACTTTTATCCCTTCAAGAACATTGTTGTCGACGAGTCCTTGATTCTGTTCAAGGGACGCCTGTCATTCAAGCAATATATACCAAGCAAACGTAATCGCTTTGGTGTAAAACTTTTTGTTATGTGTGACTGTGAGACTGGTCTTGTGTTGGATGTCATTGTATACACCGGGAAAAACACACTCGATGATACCAGGCGGATGTTGGGCATTTCTGGTGATGTTGTTCGCAAGATGATGGAGCCATACCTTGGCAAAGGTCATACATTGTACACAGACAACTGGTATACAAGCCCTATGCTTGCTGATTTCCTATGTGTGAACAATACTGATATACAGTGGTACCTCGAGTTACGATGGTCCCCAAAATCGCCCTTTTATGTAAGTTTATTTTTTTAAATGCTTTTGTAAGTATATTTTTGGGGGTGTAAAAGGACTAGTCTATTTTACATTATTCCTTATGGGGATAAATTCGTTTGGTAATGACACTTGAACAGCATTCTCGAACGAAAAAATATCGTAACTCGAGGTACCACTGTATGTGGAACAGTGAGACAAAATAGAAAACATATGCCAAGGTTCATTGGAGGCAGTGCTGATGGTGCAGTGCAAGCATTTCATGCCAATGACATCATGGCACTGATGTGGCATGACAAACGAGACGTTACATTGCTGTCAACCATCCATAGAAACGAGATGGTACAAACAGACAAAGTGAACAGGGACACCAATGAACGTATTGTAAAGCCAGCTGCTGTTGTTGACTATACGAACAATATGCGACTAGTTGACAAGTGTGACATGATGATAGGGTTTGTTGACTGTGTGCGTAGAAGTCGCAAGTGGTATATAAAAGTGTTTTTCCACCTTGTAGATATTGCAATGCTCAATGCATTCAATATGTACGAAATAGAGACTGGACAACGACAACGTTTCGCAGAATTCTCCCTGAATGTCATAAAACAGATAGCAAGAAAGTATGGTACAACACCTATACCAGCCCCTCAGTGATATGTCCCCAACCACAACCACAACCACAGCCATTGGGGGAAGTCCCACACCGAATCATCCCTAACTGTCACTACCTGGTACCAATACCACCTACCCCAAAGAAGAAGCATTCCCAGAAAAAGTGTGTTGTGTGTGCTACCACCACAAAGCGACCCCAACAGCGGAAGGACACACAATTCATATGTCACCAGTGTGGGGTGGCACTCTGTATGAATCCATGCTTCATGGAGTATCATACATTTGTGGACTTCTAGAAACATAAGTGGAACATGTAAATACTTGTATATAGTTGTAGATAATAGAATGTGATTCAGCAAGGTGTAGAAAATCACCTATCAGTGTGTACATGTGTGTTTTTGTCAGTATGATAATAATTTCTTACATAATATTGGTGTATAAACAACAATTAGCATTGAAATCAAAAGATTAACTACAAGATATGGATATCATATAATAAAAACCCAGAATATTAAAAAAAAATGGAAGAAAACGGTAAAATGTAGATTTTCTGCAAGCGGCAGAGCTCCATGTTGCCGTCAGGTGATCGTCAAGTGCCAACTTCGTGGCCTCATATCTCGGTAAGTACTGACCCTAATTTTTTTTTTTATGCTATAACACTTGTAAAAATGCGCTCTTTATTCCTATAAAAAAAAAAAATCCAAAATATTCGGAGCGCTGGGCGAGGGAACGTATATATACGTTTGGATAGTTAATGGGTTAAGGGTTAAAAGTAAGATCTAACTTCAAATTTAAATGGTGTGCTTACAATACTGATACTCTTGTGGATGAAAAAAAAAAAAAAAAAATATTATGAAAACCAAATGCCCCCCCCTCCACCCACAAGATTGACAATTGTACTAAACATAATGTAAAAATTACCATTGCAATGAACAAATTAGTACTCATAAAAAACTATAATATCGGTGAAAAATATTTGGTTGGTCCCAACCCACTGGGCAAAATCAATACTGTTTACAAACTTTTTCTCTCCAGTAGGGCACTGCTTTATTTGAACTGAGGAAGCATTTTACCTGTAGGGGTCCTATGGAACCTGGAGAATGTAAGGTATTCAGCTTTGATCCAAGGAAGGTAAGGCAGTGTTGATTGACTCACATAGGTTTAGCATTTTTTGTGAATGCTAAATATTCATTGTGGCTGGAAGACTTGCCATTGTTTCTAGATGTCTAACAACACATTTACACTTACTATATTCATGGGGAAAGATCTAAACCTGTAAGGGTCATACCATACCTGGCAAATGGGAGGTATCAGGTTTGATCCAAGGATAGAGATGTTCATTCCAATTCTTCAGATGAAGAGCCCCACATTGGTATCACAGTGCCCTCCACTGGATGAACTGTGCATTTACAAAATGGTGTCCTACATGATCACCCACAATATAATTCTTACCCAACAAATGGGGACCTATTAATACAAGTATCACAAAATGTGTAATAATCCAATCAAACTACCATGTTTTAATGTTTACTTATTGAGAAGTCATGCACCAAACCAGTGTCTCGTACATACATGTCCTATTCAGACTGTGATGTAAACTCTGTCTTTTTATCTTCATTCCTTACTTCATTATACATATCATCCTATTCCACTCACTCATACTGTCTCTCTCTCTCTCTCTCTCACACACACACACACACTCACTCTCTCACTCACACGCCACTGAGATACCAGACTTCTCCTCCCTTATTAGTACAAATTCACGTGCCAAGAACTCTGTCAAATACCTTATATCTCTGCAAACTATTATTAAAAATTTGTAATAATCAAATAGTTCCTAAGAATTTAATCTAGTACCATATTATTAAGTTTAGTATTATCTATTATTCTCAGGTCTAGTTATAGAATCACATCAAATCTTATGATTACAGGAATTGATCCTGATATCAACCTATTATTAAATGACTTACATGATTCCAACAGCAACTGCAACTATTACACAGCAGATCAAGCAAAGACATTACTCAGAGCCAACAATAACATAACTATCTTCAATTACAATGTTAGATCTTTGAGCAAACATTATGATGACCTCACAGCACTACTCCAATCCCTCCAGACCAATATGTCAATCATCACACTCACTGAGACCTGGCTAAAGCCTGTTACTACAGATGTCTATGCCATCCCAGGTTACACAGCCATTCACAACTGTAGGACAGATCAGCGTGAGGGTGGAATAGCTATATATTACTCAGATCAACTTGAATGTATCAATAACTCTTGCATAAGGGATGAGCATGGAGAATATATTATAGCTAAATTTAAATCAAAAGACCTGCAAAAACCCCTCACAGTGATAAACATCTACAGATTACCACAGTCAAACATTCACCATTTTAGTGAAAAACTAGGTAACCTGATAACTGATGCACACATGAACAAGACATTTGCTGCTCACAGGAGATTTCAATATAAATCTCCTACATGAC
>WNWK01054013.1:0-11692 GCA_009830355.1 Cherax destructor | reverse complement strand
ATAAAACCCAAGTTTTTTAGCTTTTTTTGAATATTTAAATTATTTACATTTTTTTAAAAAACCCCATTAAAAATCTAAAAAAATCAATATTTTTATAGAATATTTATTTATTTTCAAAAAATACATGAAACAATAAAAAGCTCAAAAAAATGTGCAAAAAATCAAATTTTTTATTGCATATTTCGACGAGGGTTTTTGAGTGTTTTTCTGGCAAAACTCTTTTTTTAGCTAAAATATTTGATTTTCACACTTTTAAATAAAATTTCTACTGCAATTGAAATTTGCGGGAAAAAGAAAGAAAAATTTTATGATTTTCGAAAAACTTACTCATAGGTATATTATATCAAAAAAAATAGTTTTTCAGAAAACCCAAATGACTTAAATCGTAAAAAATGCAATAAAATCAAGTTTTATAGGATTTTTGAATATTTATTAATTATTTAATTTTTAAAAAAATCCTATTAAAAATCTAAAAAAATCAATATTTATAGAATTTTTCCCTATTATTTTCGAAAAATACATGAAACTTTAAAAAAGCTCAGAAAAATGTTCTAAAATCGTATTTTATTGCATTTTTCCCATTTTAAAAGGGTTTTGGGGCTTTTCTGGCAAAACTCATTTTTCAGCTAAAATACTTAGATTTTCACATTTTTAAAATAAATTTCTCGAATTGAAATTTAGGGGAAAAAAGAAAATTTTATGATTTTTTTTTTTAAAATTTCTCATGGTATATTTTATCAAAAAAAATTTTTTTCCCAAAACCCTTGAAAATGTTAAAAATTTCAAAAAAAATGCAAAAAAAAATCAAGTTTTATAGCATTTTTGAATATTTAAATTATTTACATTTTTTTTTAAAAAATCCTATTAAAAATCTAAAAAATCAATATTTTTATAGAATTTTTCATATTTTTTTCCCAAAAAATAGATGAAACTTTAAAAAAGCTCAGAAAAATGTGCTAAAATCGTATTTTATTGCATTTTTTCGACTTTTTTAGACCCAGTTTGAGTGTTTTTTCTGGCAAAACTCATTTTTCAGCTAAAATACTTAGATTTTCACACTTTTAAATAGAATTTCTACTGCAATTGAAATTTATGGGAAAAGTAAGCAAATTTATGATTTTCTTTAGGAAGTTACTTATAGGTATATTTTATCTAAAAAAGTTTTTAAGAAAATCCTTGAAAATGCCTTAAATCGTAAAAAATGCAATAAAATCAAGTTTTATAGCATTTTTGAATATTTATTAATTATTTACATATTTTTAAAAAACCCAAATTAAAAATCTATAAAAATCAATATTTTTATAGAATATTTCATTTATTT
Organism: Cherax destructor; assembly: GCA_009830355.1. Lineage (NCBI taxonomy): Eukaryota > Metazoa > Arthropoda > Malacostraca > Decapoda > Parastacidae > Cherax > Cherax destructor. The sequence goes on along the minus strand of WNWK01054013.1, from coordinate 10,371 downwards.
TCGAAAATACATGAAACATTAAAAGCTCAGAAAATGTGTAAAATCGTATTTTATTGCATATTTCGACGTTTTAGAGCGGTTTGAGTGCTTTTCTGGCAAAACTCATTTTTACTAAAATACTTAGATTTTCACACTTTTAAATAGAATTTCACTGCAATTGAAATTTATGGGAAAAGTAAGCAAAATTTTATGATTTTCTTTAGGAAGCTTACTCATAGGTATATTTTATCTAAAAATAGTTTTTCAGAAAATCCTTGAAAATGCCTTAAATCGTCAAAAATGCAATAAAATCAAGTTTTATAGCATTTTTGAATATTTATTAATTATTTACATATTTTTAAAAATCAATTAAAAATCTATAAAATCAATATTTTATAGAATATTTCATATTATTTTCGAAAATACATGAAACATTAAAAAGCTCAGAAAAATGTGCTAAAATCGTATTTTATTGCATATTTCGACGTTTTAGAGCGGTTTGAGTGCTTTTCTGGCAAAACTAACTTTTTAGCTAAAATACTTAGATTTTCACACTTTTAAATAGAATTTCTACTGCAATTGAAATTTATGGGAAAAGTAAGCAAAATTTTATGATTTTCTTTGAGAAGCTTACTCATAGGTATATTTTATCTAAAAAAGTTTTTCAGAAAATCCTTGAAAATGCCTTAAATCGTAAAAAAATGCAATAAAATCAATTTTTATAGCATTTTTGAATATTTATTAATTATTTACATATTTTTAAAAATCCCATTAAAATCTATAAAAATCAATATTTTTATAGAATATTTCATATTATTATCGAAAATACATGAAACATTAAAAGCTCAGAAAATGTGCTAAAATCGTATTTTATTGCATATTTCGACGTTTTAGAGCGGTTTGAGTGCTTTTCGGCAAAACTCATTTTAGCTAAAATACTTAGATTTTCACACTTTTAAATAGAATTTCTACTGCAATTGAAATTTATGGGAAAAGTAAGCAAAATTTTATGATTTTCTTTGGGGAAGCTTACTATAGGTATATTTTATCTAAAAATAGTTTTCAGAAAATCCTTATTTTTTTTTTTTTTTTTTTTTTTTTTTTTTTTTTTTTTTTTTTTTTTTTTTTTTTTTTTTTTTTTTTTTTTTTTTTTTTTTTTTTTATGGAAAAGTAAGCAAAATTTTATGATTTTCTTTGGAAGCTTACTCATAGGTATATTTTATCTAAAAAATAGTTTTCAGAAAATCCTTGAAAATGCCTTAAATCGTCAAAAATGCAATAAAATCAAGTTTTATAGCATTTTTGAATATTTATTAATTATTTACATATTTTTAAAAATCCTATTAAAAATCTATAAAAATCAATATTTTTATAGAATATTTCATATTATTTTCGAAAATACATGAAACATTAAAAGCTCAGAAAATGTGCTAAACGTATTTTATTGCATATTTCGACGTTTTAGAGCGGTTTGAGTGCTTTTCTGGCAAAACTCATTTTTTAGCTAAAATACTTAGATTTTCACACTTTTAAATAGAATTTCTACTGCAATTGAAATTATGGAAAAGTAAGCAAAATTTTATGATTTTCTTTGAGAAGCTTACTCATAGGTATATTTTATCTAAAAATAGTTTTCAGAAACTAAAGCTAAATCTCAAATGCAATAAACAGTTTTATGATTTATTATTATTTTTTTTCATTAAATTTAAATCAAATTTATGAATTTATTTGAAAATACGAAACATTAAAGCAAAATCAAGATTTCATATTTCACTTAGGCGGTTTGAGGTTTCAAAACATTTCACTAAATTAGATTTTCACATTAAAAATTACATTGAAATTTTGGAAAAGTAAATTTTAGATTTTGTTACATAGTATTTTTATCAAAATTTAAAAACTAAAATGCCTTAAGTAAAGAAAATAGTTTTATACATTTAATATTAATTTTTACATATTTTAAATCATTAAAAATCTATAAAATCAATATTTATAGAATATTTTTATTCGAAAATACATGAAACATTAAAGCTAAAAGAAATGTATTTATTGATATTTGAGTTTTAGGGTTTGATTTCTAAACTTTAAACTTAGATTTACACTTTAAAATTTCACTATAAATTATGAAAAGCAATTTTTGATTTTCTTTAAGCTTATATAGGTATATTTTATCTAAAATAGTTTTCAGAAAACTGAAAATCCTTAATTAAATGCAATAAAATCATTTTAGCTTTGAATATTTATTATTTTTATATTTTTAAAATCATTAAAACTATAAAAATCAATATTTTTATAGAATATTTCATTTATTTTAAACGAAACATAAAGCTCAGAAATGTAAAATCTATTATTCATATTTCGACTTTTAACGGTTTGAGTCTTTTCTAACATTTAAAAATACTATTTTCACACTTTAAATAAATACGCAATTGAAATTTATGGAAAGTAAGCAAATTTTATGATTTTCAGAAGCTTACTATAGGATATTTTATCTAAAATATTTAAAAACAAAATGCTTAATCAAATGAAATCAAGTTTTATAGCATTTTGAATATTATAATTATTTATATTTTTAAAATCTTAAAAATCTTAAAAATCAATATTTTATAGAATATTCATTATTTGAAATACGAAACATTAAAAGCTCAGAAAATGTGAAAATCGTATTTGAAATTATGGGAAAAGTAAGCAAAATTTTATGATTTTCTTTGGAAGCTTATATAGGTATATTTTATCTAAAAATATTTTCAGAAAACCTTGAAAATGCTTAATGTCAAAAATGCAATAAAACAAGTTTTATACATTTTGAATATTTATTAATTATTTACATATTTTTAAAAATATTAAAAATCTATAAAAATCAATATTTTTATGAATATTTCATTATTTTCGAAAATACATGAAAATAAAAAGCTCAGAAAATGTGCAAAATGTATTTTATTGCATATTTCGACGTTTTAGAGGTTTGAGGTTTTCTGCAAAACTCATTTTTCACTAAAATACTTAGATTTTCACACTTTAAATAGAATTCTACTGCATGAAATTATGGGAAAAGTAAGCAAAATTTTATGATTTTCTTTGAGAAGTTTATCATAGGTATATTTTATCTAAAAATAGTTTTCAGAAAATCCTTGAAATGCCTTAATGTAAAATGCAATAAAATCAAGTTTTATAGCATTTTGAATATTTATTAATTATTTACATATTTTTAAAATCCCATTAAAAATCTATAAAACAATATTTTTATAGAATATTTCATATTATTTCGAAAATACATGAAACATTAAAAGCTAGAAAAAGCTAAATCGATTTTATTGCATATTTGACGTTTTAGAGCGGTTTGAGTGCTTTTCTGGCAAAACCATTTTTTAGCTAAATACTTAGATTTTCACACTTTAAATAGAATTTCACTGCAATTGAAATTTATGGAAAAGTAAGCAAAATTTTATGATTTTCTTTAGAAGTTTTATAGGTATATTTTATCTAAAAATAGTTTTTCAGAAAATCCTTGAAAATGTCTTAATGTCAAAATGCAATAAAATCAGTTTTATAGCATTTTGAATATTTATTAATTATTTACATATTTTTAAAAATCCCATTAAAAATCTATAAAAATCAATATTTTTATAGAATATTTCATATTATTTTCGAAAATACATGAAACATTAAAAGCTCAGAAAATGTGCTAAAATCGATTTTATTGCATATTTCGACGTTTTAGAGCTGTTTGAGTGCTTTTCTGCAAAACTCATTTTCAGCTAAAATACTTAGATTTTCACACTTTTAAATAGAATTTCTACTGCAATTGAAATTTATGGAAAAGTAAGCAAAATTTTATGATTTTCTTTTAGAAGCTTACTCATAGGTATATTTTATCTAAAAAATAGTTTTTCAGAAAATCCTTGAAAATGCTCTTAATCGTCAAAAATGCAATAAAATCAAGTTTTATAGCATTTTGAATATTTATTAATTATTTACATATTTTTAAAAATCCATTAAAATCTATAAAATCAATATTTTATAGAATATTTCATATATTTTCGAAAATACATGAAACATTAAAAGCTCAGAAAATGTGCTAAAATCGTATTTTATTGCATATTTCGACGTTTTAGAGCGTTTGAGTGCTTTTCTGACAAACTCATTTTTAGCTAAAATACTTAGATTTTCACACTTTTAAATAGAATTTCTACTGCAATTGAAATTTATGGAAAAGTAAGCAAATTTATGATTTTCTTTAGAAGCTTACTTATAGGTATATTTTATCTAAAAATAGTTTTTCAGAAAACCTTGAAAATGCCTTAATGTCAAAAATGCAATAAAATCAAGTTTTATAGCATTTTTGAATATTTATTAATTATTTACATATTTTTAAAAATCCATTAAAAATCTATAAAATCAATATTTTTATAGAATATTTCATATTATTTTCGAAAATACATGAAACATTAAAAGCTCAGAAAATGTGCTAAAATCGTATTTTATTGCATATTTCGACGTTTTAGAGCGGTTTGAGGCTTTTCTGGCAAAACTCATTTTTAGCTAAAATACTTAGATTTTCACACTTTAAATAGAATTTCACTGCAATTGAAATTTATGGAAAAGTAAGAAATTTTAGATTTTCTTTTAGAAGCTTACTCATAGGTATATTTTATCTAAAAATAGTTTTTCAGAAAATCCTTGAAAATGCTCTTAATGTCAAAAATGCAATAAAATCAAGTTTTATAGCATTTTTTAATATTTATTAATTATTTACATATTTTTAAAAATCCATTAAAAATCTATAAAAATCAATATTTTTATAGAATATTTCATATTATTTTCGAAAAATACATGAAACATTAAAAAGCTCAGAAAATGTGCTAAAATCGTATTTTATTGCATATTTCGACGTTTTAGAGCGGTTTGAGTGCTTTTCTGAAAACTCATTTTTAGCTAAAATACTTAGATTTTCACACTTTAAATAGAATTTCTACTGCAATTGAAATTTATGGGAAAAGTAAGCAAAATTTTATGATTTTCTTTAGAAGTTTACTCATAGGTATATTTTATCTAAAAATAGTTTTTCAGAAAATCCTTGAAAATGCCTTAATCGTCAAAAATGCAATAAAATCAAGTTTTATAGCATTTTGAATATTTATTAATTATTTACATATTTTTAAAATCCATTAAAAATCTAAAAAAATCAATATTTTATAGAATATTTCATATTATTTTGAAAATACATGAAACATTAAAAAGCTCAGAAAATGTGCTAAAATCGTATTTTATTGCATATTTCGACGTTTTAGAGGGTTTGAGTGTTTTCTGAAAACCTTTTTCAGCTAAAATACTTAGATTTTCACACTTTAAATAGAATTTCACTGCAATTGAAATTTATGGAAAAGTAAGAAATTTTATGATTTTCTTTAGTTTACCATAGTATATTTATCTAAAAATAGTTTTCAGAAAACTTGAAAATGTCTTAATGTCAAAAATGCAATAAATCAATTTTATAGCATTTTGAATATTTATTAATTATTTACATATTTTTAAAAATCCCATTAAAATCTATAAAACAATATTTTTATAGAATATTTCATATTATTTTCGAAAATACATGAAACATTAAAAAGCTCAGAAAATGTGCTAAAATCGTATTTTATTGCATATTTCGACGTTTTAGAGCGGTTTGAGTGTTTTCTGGCAAAACTCATTTTTAGCTAAAATACTTAGATTTTCACACTTTTAAATAGAATTTCTACTGCAATTGAAATTTATGGGAAAAGTAAGAAAATTTTATGATTTTCTTTAGGAAGCTTTACTCATAGGTATATTTTATCTAAAAAATAGTTTTCAGAAAATCCTTGAAAATGCCTTAATGTCAAAAATGCAATAAAATCAAGTTTTATAGCATTTTTGAATATTTATTAATTATTTACATATTTTTAAAAATCCTATTAAAAATCTAAAAATCAATATTTTTATAGAATATTTCATATTATTTTCGAAAATACATGAAACATTAAAAGCTCAGAAAAATGCTAAAATCGTATTTTATTGCATATTTGACGTTTTAGAGCGTTTGAGTGCTTTTCTGGCAAAACTCATTTTTCAGCTAAAATACTTAGATTTTCACACTTTAAATAGAATTTACTCAATTGAAATTTATGGGAAAAGTAAGCAAAATTTTATGATTTTCTTTAGAAGCTTACTTATAGGTATATTTTATCTAAAAATAGTTTTTCAGAAAATCCTTGAAAATGCCTTAATCGTCAAAAATGCAATAAAATCAGTTTTATAGCTTTTTTGAATATTTATTAATTATTTACATATTTTTAAAAATCCCATTAAAAATCTATAAAAATCAATATTTTTATAGAATATTTCATATTATTTTCGAAAATACATGAAACATTAAAAGTCAGAAAATGTCAAAATCGTATTTATTGCATATTTCGACGTTTTAGAGCGGTTTGAGTGCTTTTCTGCAAAACTCATTTTTAGCTAAAATACTTAGATTTTCACACTTTTAAATAAATTTCTACTGCAATTGAAATTTATGGAAAAGTAAGCAAATTTATGATTTTCTTTAGAGCTTACTCATAGGTATATTTTATCTAAAAAATGTTTTTCAGAAAACTTGAAAATGCCTTAATCGTCAAAAATGCAATAAAATCAAGTTTTATAGCATTTTGAATATTTATTAATTATTTACATATTTTTAAAAATCCTATTAAAAATCTATAAAAATCAATATTTTATAGAATATTTCATATTATTTTCGAAAATACATGAAACATTAAAAAGCTCAGAAAATGTGCTAAAATCGTATTTTATTGCATATTTCGACGTTTTAGAGCGGTTTGAGGTTTTCTGGCAAACTCATTTTTAGCTAAAATACTAGATTTTCACACTTTTAAATAGAATTTCACTGCAATTGAAATTTATGGAAAAGTAAGCAAAATTTTATGATTTTCTTTAAAGCTTACTCATAGGTATATTTTATCTAAAATAGTTTTTCAAAAACTGAAATGCTTAATAAAAATGCAATAAAATAAGTTTTATAGCATTTTGAATATTTATTAATTATTACATATTTTAAAAATCCATAAAATCTATAAAATCAATATTTTATAGAATATTTCATATTTTTCGAAAATAATAACATTAAGCTCAGAAAATGTGTAAAATCGATTTATGCATATTTCGACGTTTTAGAGCGTTTGAGCTTTTCTAAAACTCATTTTTTCAAAACTTAGTTTTCACATTTAAATAGAATTTCACGCAATTGAAATTTATGGAAAGTAAAAATTTTATGATTTTCTTTGAAGTACTATAGGTATATTTTATCTAAAAATAGTTTTCAGAAAATTTGAAAATGCCTTAATGTCAAATGCAATAAAATCAAGTTTTATAGCATTTGAATATTTATTAATTATTTACATATTTTAAAAATCCCATTAAAATCTATAAAAATCAATATTTTTATAGAATATTTCATATTATTTTCGAAAATACATGAAACATTAAAAGCTCAGAAAAATGTGCTAAAATCGTATTTTATTGCATATTTCGACGTTTTAGAGCGGTTTGAGTGCTTTTCTGGCAAAACTCATTTTTCAGCTAAAATACTTAGATTTTCACACTTTTAAATAGAATTTCTACTGCAATTGAAATTTATGGAAAAGTAAGCAAAATTTTATGATTTTCTTTAGAAGCTTACTCATAGGTATATTTTATCTAAAAATAGTTTTTCAGAAAATCCTTGAAAATGCCTTAATGTCAAAAATGCAATAAAATCAAGTTTTATAGCATTTTGAATATTTATTAATTATTTACATATTTTTAAAAATCCATTAAAAATCTATAAAATCAATATTTTTATAGAATATTTCATATTATTTTCGAAAATACATGAAACATTAAAAAGCTCAGAAAAATTTTATTTTTTCATTAAACTATAAAAAAATATTTTATAAATATTTTATATTTGAAATCTAACTTAAAGCCAGAAATGTAAATGATTTTATTGATATTTACTTTTAAGGTTTATTTTCTAAACATTTAAATATTAATTTATTAAAAAATTCAATGAAATATGAAATGAATTTTATGATTTTCTTTTAGGAAGTTTGGATATTTTTCTAAAATATTTTCAAAATGAAAATCTTAATGAAAGCAAAAAATTTTACTTTGAATTTATTATATTAATTTTTTAAAAATCATTAAAATCTATAAAAATCAATATTTAGAATATTTCAATTATTTTAAAATAATAAAATTAAAGTAAAAATTTAAAATCTATTTATTCATATTCATTTTAGAGTTTATTTTTCGAAAACTCATTTTACTAAAATACTTAGATTCAACTTTTAAATAGAATTTATGCAATTGAAATTTAGAAAAGTAAGCTTTTTGATTTCTTTAGAATTACTATAGGTATATTTTATTAAAATTTAGAAAATCTTGAAAAGTAAGCAAAAATATAATTTTAGTTTTAATATATTATTTAATATTTAAAATCCATTAAAATCTTAAAATCAATATTTAGATATTTAATATTTAAAATACATAACATTAAAAGCTCAGAAAAATGTTAAAATCATTTTATTGATATTTCGACGTTTTAGAGGTTTGATGTTTCTGAAAACTATTTTAGCTAAAATATTATTTTCACTTTAAATGAATTTCTACTGCAATTGAAATTTATGGAAAAGTAAAAAATTTATGATTTTTTGAAGTTTACTAAGTATATTTTCTAAATAGTTTCAGAAACTGAAAATGCTTAAATCGTCAAAATGCAATAAAATAAGTTTTATAGCATTTTGAATATTTATATTATTTACATATTTAAATCCATTAAAAATCTATAAAAATCAATATTTTATGAATATTTCATATATTTTCGAAAATACATGAAACATTAAAAGCTCAGAAAATGTGCTAAAATCGTATTTTATGCATATTTCGACGTTTAGAGCGTTTGATGTTTTCAAAACTCATTTTTAGCTAAAATACTTAGATTTTAATTTAATTTTAAATTGAAATTTATGAAAATAAGCAAATTTTATATTTTCTTTGGAAGCTTACTATAGGTATATTTTATTAAAAATATTTTCAGAAAATCCTTGAAAATGCCTTAATCGTAAAAATGCAATAAATCAAGTTTTATAGCATTTTGAATATTTATAATTATTTACATATTTTTAAAAATCCCATTAAAATCTATAAAATCAATATTTTTATAGAATATTTCATATTATTTTCGAAAAATACATGAAAATAAAAGTCAGAAAATGTGTAAATCGTATTTTATTGCATATTTCGACGTTTTAGAGTTTGAGTGTTTTCTAAACTCATTTTTAAAATCTTGATTTTCACACTTTAAATAGAATTTCTACTGCAATTGAAATTTATGGAAAAGTAAGAAAATTTTATGATTTTCTTTTAGGAAGTTCTTATAGTTATTTTATCTAAAAATAGTTTTTCAGAAAATCCTTGAAAATGCCTTAATCGTCAAAATGCAATAAAATAAGTTTTAAGATTTTTGAATATTTATTAATTATTTACATATTTTTAAAAAATCCATTAAAAATCTATAAAAATAATATTTTTATAAATATTTCATATTATTTTCGAAAATACATGAAACATTAAAAAGAAAATGTGCTAAAATGATTTATTGCATATTTCGACGTTTTAGAGGTTTGATCTTTTGAAAACTCATTTTACTAAAATCTATTCACATTTTAAATAGAATTTCTTGCAATTGAAATTTATGGAAAAGAAAAATTTTTGATTTCTTAGGAACTTACTATAGTATATTTTACTAAAATATTTCAAAAATCCTTGAAAATGCCTAATGTCAAAATGATAAAATAAGTTTTATAGCATTTTTAATATTTATAATATTTAATATTTTTAAAAATCATTAAAATCTATAAAATCAATATTTTATAGAATATTTATATTTTTCATATGAACATAAAAGCTCAAAAATTCTAAAATCTATTTTTTGATATTTCGATTTAACGTTTGATGTTTTCTGCAAAACTCATTTTAGTAAAATCTTAGATTTTCACATTTTAAGAATTTACTGAATTGATTTATGAAAATAGCAAAATTTATGATTTTCTTTTAGAAGTTATCATAGTTATTTTATAAAAAATTAGTTTTTCAGAAAATCCTTAAAATCCTTAAATAAAAATCAATAAAATTAAGTTTTATACATTTTAAAATATAAATTATTTAATATTTTTAAAAATATTAAAATCTATAAAAATCAATATTTTATAAATATTTCAATTATTTTCAAAATAATGAAACATTAAATAGAAAATTGCTAAAATCGTATTTTATTGCATATTTCGACGTTTTAGAGTTTGAGTGTTTTTGCAAAACTCATTTTTAGCT
>WNWK01054012.1:0-11693 GCA_009830355.1 Cherax destructor | reverse complement strand
TTAGAGAAATTAGTACGGGTCAGTTTAAAGAATCGCATTTAGATCATATGAAGTTAGTATGCGATGATGATGACGAAGTCCCTGACACCCCTGACAATCAGACAAGTGAGACAGAATCTGATAATTCTCCTGTTGCTGTTCCCTCTACCTCTAATGATCAGTCAGATCAACCTGAATGTCGTTATTCCCTACATACACGACAAGTGTTGAGAAATCCTCAAGCATCATTTGTGGAGACCAGTGTAGATCCCCCTCAATCAGAAAGTGAGTTACCTATTGTAACAGTTTGATCCACCCAGAGATGATAATCATACAGCCTATATCAATCTCACCCTAGCAGAGTTGGGGTTAAGTGTAAATAACCTGTATAGATAAATAATGTACTAAGTGTTCAACTGTGTGTTATAATATCTACTTAGTATCATTCAATTTTTTTTTTTTGTGTTCACATTCTCTCCGAGTTCTGAGAATTAACAGTATAGATTTGAGTGCACCAGATCTACCTTGTCTGTTAATCACTACCTTCTTGTAAATATATTTCCTCAGAATTCGTAGATCACGTGAAGACAAGTTCGATCGAACAAATTTTTTTTTATCTCTTTTATCATGATTTTCTAGAAATGAGCTCATTTAATTAATTCCTATGTATCATGATGCATCATATAGTAATGTAGATTTTCCGTCACGATAATATCCATGTGAAGTATAATGTTCAACTGTTGTGTACTTTGACATTGTATAGAATCAGCTGAGAGTCGTACGCCTGTTGTCCTTAGTTTGTATAGATGTATGTCGAGATGCCATACGTAACATGACAGAGCTGTACGGTTCATATTTCTAAAGGCTTTACCACAGCTGTTCACGTGATCACCATGTGATCTTTCGTTAGCCAATCATAGGCCATCCCTTTTTGAATGCCCGGAGTGCCCGCTCACCAGTGAGGCAGCTCCACCCAGTTAGGCAGTGCAGCCTGACGACATAGGCCTAGGCTCTCAGCTCCCATATATCTAACTGTCCATTAAACGCTACCAAACCAAGCTCATCTTTAATATATATTACCAAATCTACGCAAGAACCCCACAACATATAGTGACTCTCAAGCTGGTCCTAGTGGCATTAAAAGACCAAGAAGGGAAGTAACTCCAGAGAGGGACTTGTTACCTGAAGTCCTTTTGGAGGGGGATTTCCCTTCCAACCACTAACACCCTTTCCCTGTCATCCACCCTATCTTCCAGATGCCTGCAAGTCTCTTCAATAAAGGTAAGTAAATGTTATTTATATTATATTTTGTGTGAATATTTTTTGTGGAACGGATTAATTGTATTTACATTATTTCTTATGGGAAATAAGGGTTCGGATTACGAAAGGTTCGGGTTGAGAAATAGCTCCTGGAACGGATTAATTTCGTTAACCGGGGGTCCACTGTACATACATAAATAATGTATATTAGAGCTGATTTCCTCTATTCTGTCCATTACAATATACAGTACATGACTGTATAAACATTTAAAAATAGCATAACAGAAATGCTATAAATGATGCAAAGGTTATATTAAAATAATATCAAAGATGGTTGACACAAACTCATTATAGTGTGCTCCTCACTTAGCGACGAATTCGTTTACCCATGTGGTCTTAGGAATGAAACTCTGTCATTAACCCTTTGGGCGTCGACAGGCCTTCTCGGAAACGTGTTCCTGGGGTCGAAATTTTTTTGGAAAAAAAAAAAAATCTCATTGAATGATAGAGAATCTTTTTCCAATCATAACGCCACCAAAATTATGAAATTTGATAAAAAACTAACGGAATTATGCTTTCGCAAAGTTAGCGGTATTGATGACATTTACGCATCAGCGATTTCGCCCATTTTGAGCCCTATTTTCAGCAAATTCCAATGTTTCAGTCTACTAAAATTATAGCTATTTCGCTAGAACTCCATTTCTTCTATCGTTTGAGTACAAGAAATCGTCTATTTACCAATTTCAACTACCCAAAATAGTGGTCAGAAAATGGCAATTTGGCCAATTTCACACAAATTTCAAACGATGCCAATTTCAAAATAGGGTCCAGAATAAACAAGGCAGACATTCCTGGCACTAAAATAACATCTTCTCTGTTCATTAGTCACGTCTCCAGGCTCCCCTTACATTACTTTTGCTTTTCATTTTGAATTTTTATTCTCACAAAATAACAGAAGATTTACTGTTATGTATACAACTGCATCATTGTATAAATGGTATAAATAATATCAGAGCACTTGTGCATGAATATTAGACTCGCCAGTTGATGTATATTGGACACTTGGTGTGATTTGTTTACTCTTGAACATCGTCAAAAATCGAACATTTTCGCTAATTTGAGCTCAATTTCAAGGTACTTGTCATTGTCAAACCAATCAAAATCATCTCTATTTCTGTAATATATCTTCCATTCTATCAATTGAGACCAAGAAAACGAGAAAAACATCAATAAATACCATACGAAAATAGACTGCAAAGTCGCTGTTTTAAACGGAAAAAAACGGTCGGAGTTTTTTTTTTCTCTCATTATGCAGTGTGTGGTGCAGGATTTTTTTATACTGCGCACACTGACCACATAGACCCATTCTTTCATATATAGGGCTACCAGCCATTTCCCATTTAATTTGAGGCCACTAGAATTTACGCGTACTAGTACGGCACCAACCCCTGCTCGTAAAACGTACTAGTACAGCACCGACCCCCAAAGGGTTAAGTGAGGAGAGACTGTATAAATATATTAAACGACCACAGCGACATCATGCATCCCTGTCTAAGGCCTACTTTAACCCTTAAATGGTCCAAACGTATACGTATATACATTCTTACCGCTACTGCCCCGAATATTTTGAAAATAAAAAAAAAAAAAATTATATAGAAATGAAGAGCACATTTTTTTAAGTGTTATAGGTTAAAAAAAAATCTAGGGTCAGTAGTTACCGAGATATGAGGCGGAGAAGTTGGCACTGGATGCTCACCTGACAGCAACAGGAATCCTGCTGCTTGCAGAATCGTTGCCGATATACCTTTTTTTCTTGTTTTTTTTATTATTTTATATAATTTTTATGTTCTGATAATTACAATTTACAGTAGTTCTCGTGATTTCATAGCCAATCTGTGTTATGACAGTAATATTAGGTAATGAAATTGTACTCAAATAATAATAATAATGATAGTACATAATAATAATAATGATAGTGCATAATAATAATAATGATAGTGCATAATAATAATAATAATAATGATAGTGCATAATAATAATAATAATAATGATAGTGCATAATAATAATAATGATAGTGCATAATAATAATAATAATAATAATAATAATAATTAATAATAATAATAATAATCATTATAATAAATTTCCCCCTAAGCCTTATCTCATCTGATCTCCACTAATGATGACTGGTGACATTTGACGAGGGTGAGGGTGGTCTTATCTCTTCTTATCAGTCCAGTAATTACAGCGATGACATTTGATGAGCTTACACTGCTTCGCTTTGTTTGTTACTCAAACGTGTCTGTCTGTCTGTCTGTCTGTCTGTCTGTATCTGTCTGTCTGTCTGTCTGTGTGTCGTCTCCTTTCTGTCTGCTTGTCTCAGAGAGTAGCTCATGAACCAAATGGTATTACGCAGATCACAAGCAAAGTACAGTGGACCCCCAAGTATCGTAAAAACTTCATTCCAGAATCCTGCTCAAGTTCCATTACCGAACGAATTTACTCCCTTAAGAAATAATGTCACTTAGGTTAGTCTATTTCGGACCCCCAAAAATACACTTCCACAAGCACTTACAATATTATACTTACATAATTGTACGATTTCCGGGGTGTACGTAACTCGGGGGTCCACTGTATAACACTTTGTCTGGATTTTTTGAGTTATCCTAGGTAATTTACACTAGGTATAATTGTATTTATGTATGTGTTCCTGTGAGATAGAGACAGATAGAGACAAAGAGACAGATAAATACAGATGGATACAGAGACAGCCAATCAGGTACCCAGCTGGCAAGCCAGCTGCTGGCAGCCAGGTGGCCAGCTTTCCGGCCAGCTAGCCTGCCAGCCTGCCGACATCACTTTCCACTTAAAAGGGGAGTGTTAATATGACATCACATCAGTGAATCCTTGGTGTTTGCGGCAGTGTTTGCTTTAGCTGGCGCTCAATTTAACTGGTGCTCCCACAAGGTACTAAGTGGTCCCAGATTTTTTTTAATATGGCGCACACCGAGTGTTAGGACCCATTATATGCTGACCAGGCATCTCAGGCCAATCATGCCAAATTTGGAGGCATGAAAAATAAAACGTAAATATACGTTTGGGGCAGTAGCGGTAAGAACGTATATATACGTTTGGACCGTTTAAGGGTTAAATGAAAAATAATCTCCCTCTTTCCTACACACCCTAACCTGAGTCTCACTATCCTTATTAACACTCTTAACTGCTTTCAGTAACCTACCATCTATTCTATACACTTGTAACATCTGCCACATTGCTCCCCTATCCAACCTATCATACATCTTTTCTAAATCCATAAATGCAACGAAAACTTCTTTACCCTTATCTCAATACTGTTCACCTATATGCTTCACTGTAAACACTTGGTCTACACATCCTCTACCCTTCCTAAAGCCTCCTTGTTCATCTGCAATCCTGCTCTTCGTCATGCTCTTAATTCTTTCAATAATTAGCTCTCCCATACACCTTACCAGATACATACTTAACAGGCTTATTTCCCTATAATTCTTACACTTTTTTTGCTCCTTTGCTTTTATACAAAGGAAATACAGTGGACCCTCGGTTTTCCCCTATAATTCTTTCCAGAATGCTGTTCGAGTGCCATTACCGAACAAATTTGTTCCCATAAGGACGAATGTAAATTAGATTAGTCGTTTCAGACCCCCAAAAATACACTTACATAATTGTTCGAGTTGGGAGATGTACGAAAACCGAGGGTCCACTGCATACATGCTGTATGCCAATCCCCAGGTACCTTCCCCTCTTTTATACATTTATTTAATAAAAGCACCCAACACTCAAAAACTATATCCCCGCCTGCTTTTAACATTTTTGTAATGATCCCATCAATCCCAGTTGCTTACTCCCTTTTATTTTACCCACAGCCTCATGTACCTCCCCCACACTCACAACTGGTATATCATTATAAATGCAGCAGTACTGATGTGTCATACATATATTAGCAAGGTACCAAACAAACCACACACACAAATGCTGGTGAGGAAATCCAAGAATATTAAGAGCCTAAATCTAGTTGCATAATACATCTCAATATTACCTTATAACACATCTTTAATCTAATAAAGGCAAGAAAATTAATTTAATTTTCAACTCTTATACTACAATACTTAGGTTTCAGCTTAAATATTCACTGATAAATACACCAAAATTTAGCTTTTCCCATACAGTATGCAACACCAGTAATACAATGTTGATAATTTTCCTCTCATACAGGGTAACTAAAGAATAACATTCACTATCACTTATATCCCGGCTGTCTTTCTAGAAGTACGCAACAGTGTAACTAAAGAAGTACAGTGGACCCCCGGATTACGTCATTTTTTCGTTCAAGAATGCTGTTCAAGTGCCATTACCGAACAAATTTATTCCCATAAGGAATAATGTAAATTAGATTAGTCCTTTCAGACCCCCAAAAATACACTTAAAAAAGCACTTACAAAAATAAACTTACATAAAAGGGCGAGTTTGGAGACTATCGTAAACCGGGGGCCCACTGTAATAACATTCACTATCATTTATATCCTGACTGTCTTTCTAGAAGTACACAGACATCACAATTAAACTAAATGTTAAACTTTAATATTAACCCTTTGAGGGTCGAGAGGCCCTCTCCCAAACTCGTTCCCAGGGTTGAAAAATATTTGAAAAAAAAAAAATTATTATTTTTTATGAAATGATAGTTTTTTTTTTTTTTTGAGTTTTATAGGCCAATTTTTTTTTTTTTTGCGATCAATACTTAGCGAGATATGGAGGCATGAAGAAGTTGACAGAAGTTGAACCTATGGCATCACCGACTGCCGGTCAGTCACATGGTAATAGTTTGTTTATTTTGGTTTTTCCTACTTTTTTCTTTTATTTTTTTAATATTTTATTTTTTCAAGTAACTTTTATGGCCTGTGAGACCAATATAAAGACTATTTGGTATATATTCACTCATTGTATACTACACAATAACCACACAAACTTTGCTGTCATTATATTGTTTACAAAACATGTTTACACAAACCAACAATAAAAAATGTTGTTTATTACTATTTTTCTATCATATATATAAACATATAGAATCACTGGACAAGTTCCTAGAACTGCAAGAGGTTCTGAAGCTTCTAGTTGTGTGGGGGTGGACTTGTAAATATGCCTAGTCACTGGCATAATTAGTGTCACAATGACAAATTACACCATCACTCACCACCCTCACTGCCTGTCAACACCCATCCCTCTGTTCCTCATTACCCCACCAACCACATGGAAATAAATCACTGTCTGAATTTTGGGTTATCCTAGGTTGATGGTTGTCCTTCCTTCCTTCCTTCCTTACTTCTTACCTTCCTTCCTTCCTTCCTTCCTTCATTTCTACCTTCCTTCCTTCCTTCCTACCTACCTTCCTTCCTTCCTTCCTTCATTTCTACCTTCCTTCCTTCCTTCCTACCTACCTTCCTTCCCTCCTTCTTTCCTTACTTCTTCCTTCCTCTCATCTCTTCCTTTCTTCCTTTCTACCTTCCTTCCTTCCCCTCATCTCTTCCTTTCTTCCTCCTACCTTCCTTCCTCTCATCTCTTCCTTTCTTCCTTCCTACCTTCCTTCCTCTCATCTCTTCCTTTCTTTCTTTCTTCCTACCTTCCTTTCTTCCTTCCCTCTGGTTTCCTGGGCACTGTTTTCGGTTACAAACTCCTCAAAACCATGAAATTCATCTTCACTCACACTTCCATCTGTGTTTGAACTGTCACTTGGGAATAAAAGAGTCCCAATTCGCAGAGGAGTGAGGAGTTTCTTACCACTAGACATGGTGAACAAGGGTTATTGAAATGGCGTTCCCACAATGCACCACTAGCTCCACGATTTTTTTTATACTGCGCACACTGACCATGCAGACCCATTCTCTCACATATAAGCATACCAGCTTTCTGCATGACCGACCCTGGTTGCAATGATGTACAAGTACGTGACCAACCCTCAAAGGGTTAAACAGAAACAAAACTGTTTAGACTCAGCATTAAACAATAATATACAGTACCTCACTTTTCTCCTTAAAAATTTCAATAAGCTGCAGAGTAATGGGTGCCACGAGGTCAGGGTTGTCTTCTGCCAAGGCAGCAAGAGCAGCTGCACCTGCTGCACGTACAGCACTCACTGGGTGAACTACATCACCTAACACACCCTCACTTAATGCTCCATCTGCCTGAAATATTATTACAACATATAATTAATTTTCACTATATTAATCTACCAATACTGAATACATGTGCCCAATTATCCAGCAAGTTATTATTAATCTGTTAATGGTGATTACAACAGGTGCTCAATTATCCAGCAAGTGATTATTAATCTGTCAATGGTGATTACAACAGGTGTTCAATTATCCAGTAAGTGATTATTAATCTGTTAATGGTGATTACAACAGGTGCTCAATTATCCAGCAAGTGATTATTAATCTGTCAATGGTGATTACAACAGGTGTTCAATTATCCAGCAAGTGATTACTGCCACACACTGAGTGCTCAAATGCATCTATTCCATTAAGTCTAAAGTTGCTAAACCACATAATTGAGAAAGTAAAAAATGGAAGAAATCACTTAAGAGATCACCATTATACCAAGAAGTTACTGTATGCAAAAAAAAAAAAAAAAACAAAATAAAATAAAAATGACAGCCTCAAAAAAAAATTAAAATTAGAAACAAATAACATTGATAGCTTACCTCCATATTAGCTTTGGTCCAGAGCTCTGCAGCTAAGTGAGCTACATCATCAGATACATCATACTTTGCCACCCACAGTCTATGTGCCACACGTAACCAGCCCTCAATGTCAACTTCAATCTTGGGAAGTGAATTCACCAAAACAGACAAGCCCTGTTAAAACAAGAAACAGTTAAAAGAAAATGTTATTTGGTTTGGTTACAAAGTACTTTACTAAAACTTTTCCTTTATTTTGCAATTTCAACAAACAGTTGATGAATTCATAACAATATGCTAGTATCATTAATAACTTGCTAATATCAAAGCATATTTAATAATATATACACCTCTCACAAGATATCTTCCAAACACCTTGTGGGAAGTGTATCACACCTCTCACAAGATATCTTACAAACACCTTGTGGGAAGAGTATCACACCTCTCACAAGATATCTTCCAAACATCTTGTGGGAAGAGTATCACACCTCTCACAAGATATCTTCCAAACATCTTGTGGGAAGAGTATCACACCTCTCACAAGATATCTTCCAAACATCTTGTGGGAAGAGTATCACACCTCTCACAAGATATCTTCCAAACATCTTGTGGGAAGAGTATCACACCTCTCACAAGATATCTTCCAAACATCTTGTGGGAAGAGTATTACAACTATCACAAGATATCTTCCAAACATCTTGTGGGAAGAGTAGTACACCTCTCACAAGGTTCATGTCACATCCACTCATATTCTTGTCTAACCTATTTTTAAAGCTACACAAGGTTTTAGCTTCAATGACATTACTCAGGAGTTTGCTCCACTCATCCACAACAATACTATCAAACCAATGCTTTCTAAATCTAAATTTTTCAAATTTGAACCAACTGCTGCAAATTCTTCCTTGGTTAGATATTTTTATGATATTATTTATATACCCTTTCTTTATTCCTGGTTTCCATTTATACACCTCAAACATATTCCCCCTAATTCTACACTTTTCTAGAGAGTGCACATTCAGTGCTCTCAGTCTATCCTTGTAAGAAAGATTTCTGATACAAGTCTGCTAAGACAATGCATAATTTCAAACTATGAAATTAAAAAATATATTGATACATTTGTCATCAACAATTAGCAACATTCCCATCATCTGTTGTTATCTTTTACTAAAACAAGTCTTATTTATCAATATATATCTCCCAAAATGGTACAAATTTTAACACGAATATATAAATTTACAGAACTTTAAATTATTGTAATTGTGTATTTCTGGAAAACTCTTAGAGGTAGGTAGCTACTGTTACACAAAAGTTTACTGTACATAGAATTTTGGGCAATAAGTATTTTGAAGCAAGAGGAATTATGATATACAGTGGAACCCCGAGTTTCGGCAGCCTCTAGCTTCGGCCGCTTTGAGTTTCGAGCGCTTTTTTTGGCTAAATTTTGTCCCGAGTTTTGCACTGTGCCTCGTGTTTCAGCCCGCATACCAGACCTGTCCTCCTGCTCGTGCAGGCATCGTGAGTCAGTCTGGCTTTGTTTATCCTCGAGTGAACATTACCCTCAGCACTCATCCAAACATTTCACAATACAGTGGTACCTCGAGTTACGATATTTTTTCGTTCGAGAATGCTGTTCAAGTGCCATTACCAAACGAATTTATCCCCATAAGGAATAATGTAAAATAGACTAGTCCTTTTACACCCCCAAAAATATACCTACAAAAGCATTTAAAAAAATAAACTTGCATAAAAGGGCGATTTTGGGGACCATCGTAACTCGAGGTACTACTGTATATAAATATTAAAACAACCTGGCCTGAACATCAATTTAAGACTTCTCAAAAACCACCTACTCACCCTAAACTAAATATTCATACAGTCAACCCTCCGTTTTCGTGAATCTCCGTTTTCAGTGATTTCAGTTTTCGGGCACTTTTTTCGTGGAAATATTACCTCCGTTTTCGGTGATTTACTCCGTTCTCGTTCATAGTACGGAACCTGTCCAGTGCCCAGCGCACATACAAAGCCCGCAAGCCCGCCTCCCACACACATTCTCAGGCAGTGTAGCATTGTTTCTGGTTAAGTGAACATTATCCTGTGAGTTCATACAAAACATTTCTTAACAATCCATTGTTTTTGGCCCTTGATTATTGTGTGTTACTGCTAAATAAGCCACCATGGGCCCAAAGAAAGCTCCTAGTGTCAGTCCTTTGGTAAACAAAATGAGGAACACCATGGAATTAAAGAAAGAAATCGTAGCAAAGTGGAGACGATAAAAACTATATAGCACCAGCCAGCGATAGTGTAGCACTAACAGTGTAGCAAGTAAGTTAAGCGATAGAAAAATGACGACACGAAACTAAACTCCTCCATTGTTGTTTGAGGAGTATAAGGGCACTGAGTCCAGAGCTGCCCTCTGCCAACATCTCCTCCAAGGTAAGTGTAAATATTTCTTATTTATATAAGTGTGAATATTTCTTATTTATATAAATGTGAATATTTCTTATTTATAAATTAAAGTGTAAATATTTCATATTTATAAATTATGTACATTGTTTGTGTGAATAGTGGTGGTGGCTTTCTCCTGCCGTCGACCACCACAACGGCTTATGGTCAGTGGCCCTTATACCCAACAACAACAACACTACCACCAGTCCTTACATTCGTAATGACATGTTTTATTCATTCTAGAGTTTATATCATGTTTCTATGTTATTAATATTGTTTATTATGTCATATTAGATGAATTGTGATAGATAAATAAGCCGTAGAGCTGATATTAGTGTCAAATTGAAGCATTTTGTCCTGCCTCCCAACAATAAACTCGCCTCCCTCTCTCCTCTCCATCTTCCATACACCAACAAGAGTTGCCAATAAAGGTAAGTGTGATGTTAAATGTTCATTTATACATGTTATTAGTGCTTTATATTTATTTGTCATTCTTTTCTGTATGTAAATCAATATTTAATCTCTAAAAAAAATATTTTTTTGTTAATACTCCTGGGTGTCTGAAACGGATTAATTGAATTTACATTATTTCTTATGGGGAAAATGGCTTCAGATTTTGTTTATTTCAGTTTTAGTTGATCCCTCTGGAACGGATTAAACACGAAAACCGAGGGTTGACTGTACTGTAAACTACTTTCAACAATGCTCAGTGTTATTTACCATTAATATAATTGCAATATTTACTACATACAGTGGTACCCCGACTTACGATGCTATCATCTTACGTTATTTTCGATAACCGATATTTATAACGTAAGAAATTTGACTGTGACTTACGATGTTTGCTTCGTCTAACGACATTCGTACCGGACGTGTCCGCTTAGCGCCCAGCTGAGCGCACACTCCAAAAGCGTCAGTGCTATTGTTTACAAGCGAGAGCGACCACCCACCTACACCCACGCATTCATACCAGTATATTGTCATTATTCCACTGTTTTTATTGCTTGCAACTGCTAAATAAGCTACCATGGGTCCAAGGAAAGCTCCTAGTGGTAAGCCTGTGGCAAAGAGGAACAGAAATATATGTACGATAGAACTGAAGAAGGAGATAATAGAAAAATATGAAAGTGGAGTGCGTATCAGTGAGCTGGCCAGGCTGTATGGTAAACCTTTTTCTACCATCGCTACCATTGTGGCCAAGAAAAATTCAAGTAAAATCAAGGAAGCTGTTGTTGCAAAGGTTCATGTGTGATCACAAAACACAGACCACAAGTGCTGGAAAATGTGGAAAGGTTGTTGTT
>WNWK01054011.1:0-11693 GCA_009830355.1 Cherax destructor | reverse complement strand
AAAACCAGCATTTCCAGGGAATTGGGCCAACCTCTGGAAATAGGAGGGTTTTGCCTTTTGCTGTTTCCTATTTTCTCTGTATGCTATGAAATTTTCCTACTGATAGATGCCAGATATCTTTGATATTGATATGATATTAGTGAAATGACACATATGGTATTTCACTAATATTGTGGCCACTAGGTCATTACTAAATATTTAATGTTGATGGGCTTCTATATGTTTCTACTACCTCTGTTTTAATATATTGCCTTCATCTTTCTGGAACCTGGCACTGGTCTGCTTGATGGCATCTCATTCTTGATGGAGTCGTTCCCTTGAATGGATCTACCTGGACTTCCAACTATTTTTCTGCAACATTGCAAGCTCCTGATGAAGTGTTGACCACAACACGAAAGGCCTAGAGCTATCATTCACCTCCCCCCATGGTTATTTTGCATGCATCTTACATCACTTGTCCGCGATTTTTTCATATATATATATATATATATATATATATATATATATATATATATATATATATATATATATATATATATATATATATATACAACTTGTAGATAAATTTTCATGTTATGTATACATCGTAACCTGTTCTTGTAATGTAATATCAAGGGTAATATCTTCATTACGTCGCATTTATGTTTGAATTTTATTGAAAACTCATTCTTTTATATGAATGTCAGCGTTGCTGTCCGGTGTGTTTTTTGTGGTGTATATTTATCGTACTTGATTCATTATGTCTCATGTTTGCTTTATGTTATAGGGCTGCCGCACTGCACTTGTAGATAGGTGTTTTTTTATAATTATTTTATGTTAAAGTATAATGTTTCCCTTTTGTATTATGTTCATTGAATCTTTAAAAAAAAATACATTAATACATCTGAACGACTTTTGAACATTATATAGATGTAGACAGTGTTCTCCCGAAGTCAATAAAATTTTTTTTAATCCATTTATTTAATGTTTCTCTGGTTAACGTCAGCTGTATCAAAACCCCTAGCATTTCTCAGTTGACAAACTATTGTCAGTTGTTTCGAAATACCTTGTCTGCAACAACGAAATATAAAATCTTTGCCATCAGCATTTTCCTTTTATATCTAATTTCGCCTGGGGATTATGATTCACATTTTAAATAGAGGAATATTGCGTTCTGAAAGAGAGGAAAGCATGTCATTTAGCCAGGCTTTACCTCATCATCGTAAGGGGCCCGCCCGCCTGCTGTTCACAATATTGTGAATGGAACAAATATAAAAGAAATGGTCTATGCTCACACTTTTACCTGAATCTTGCCAGGCACACAGCCACCACGGGACCAACGAATTTTCAATGTTGAAAAATTATGTAAAATTTTAAAATTATTTGTGCATGAGATCGTAACTGAAACTCACACTTTACTGAAATTCTTACGGCAACTCGGGTCCCACAATAATGCAGATTATGTGTCCTGAATTTTAAAAGAAATTTAGACTGAGAATTTACGAAATTGCGAATGTATTCACAAGAATTGAATAGAATGGTATAGACTCGCTTTCAGGTGCTCAAACTTCCATGCGAGCAATGATGTTTTAAAAACGGGATTGTGCGTTCCATACACTTGATCAAGGTCTGTTAACAATACCTAGTGTACATTGTTTTAAATATTAAAAATTCCGTAATAGATAATGGTACCATATCCGACCGCTCAAATCGTTCCTTCTTCTAGTATTTTTGGTTTTGGGTTTTCCCTTTGTGCTTAACCATTTAACGCTTTATTTTAAAAAATACCAGAAGGATTTGGATTCGCGGCAAGTGTGTTATAGATAGGCCTTCTAAGACCATTTTACCATTAAAAGCTTTTTTGTATATTTCATGGTTTATATGATTTTTGAAAGTGAGTTAAAACAGTCATTATTCCAACGTACGAGCTATATTGAACCACCCGTTACAAGTCTGGAAGTGCACAGCATCACCTTTTCATCTCACTCTTCGTGGGAAGAAGTTAGCTATCGATTGGTTACTTGAGGATGACAATGAGACCCCCCTATTGGGTTGAGGAATTTCAAAAATTTCATGTGCCAGTTAGGTATTATCCAAAAAAACTCGTTTTGTGACCTTTTTTTACTTTTAGTAAAAAATGGACATTAATTGGGACGTTCCTTATTATATTATTTTTCACCTCACCAATCCTATAAAACCCTTTTTCCCGTATTGCCAAAAAAATGGCAAAGAAAATTATGCCTTTTTTCCTAATACTTTTCGGTGATCCCAACATTATTACACCAAATTTGTTTATGGTCATCTCGTTTAGATTTGTTCATATCCAGCTTCCGTTGACGGTATTTATTCGATTCTTTACTTAAATAAATCATTATTATAGATTGCTTTGGAAAAATTTTTTAAAAAATTTTCCCCTAAATTTTAATTTTTTAAAAATGATGGAAAAGAAAAAAGAAAACCCACCTTCTGTGGCTGCCTGTAAAAAGTCAGGGAATAAATAAAAAAAAAGGCTGTTTTTTTTGCCGCTTGTTTTTGATGGGCCCGGTTTTTTCTTCCCCAAACCTTTAGACCCATTTTTTGGGAAAGAATGATATCATTCTTTCGGAAAAATTTTTTGCTTATTTTTTTTTTTTTAGACAATGGAAAAATTTGACATAAAATGATATGGACGGGAATTAAGGACAATTTTTTTTGGTTGGGAATCTTTTACCCTGTTTTATTAAAACCTTGGGGTTCTTTCTCTTTTTTTTGGCCCCCTTTTGATCAGTTCTGATATTTTTTTCAAAATAACGGGATGCCACGGGGGCCTGGCCCCAAAAAGTTTTTTGTTTGTTTATGGTTTTTCTCCAGCCCGTCCAGAAAAACCCCTTGAATTCACTGTATGCCCAAACCCCTTTTTCCCTCGGGAATAAATTTCCTTTTCCTCACCTGACCATTCACTTTTTCCCTATATATAAAACTTACGTGCCCTCTGCTCAGGAAGATCTGTTTGTGACTTGATTAAACCCACTGTGAGGTCGAAACATAGTCAATAAAAATCGCATTTGTGCTCCTTAATTAAGTCATCAAAAACAAAGCAGTGAGTTTCCCCAAACCCGTAATGGATATGACCTCTCCTTGCTAGTGATGTTTGGGAAATTTTCTCCGTTTCCTGCTCCTCTTGTCCCTCCAATACTTCGAAGAAACTGGCCGCTCTCTTTTTGGAGTTTTTAAAGGGGATCACAGTCATCCTATTGACTGGTTTTCTGCCAAAAAAGGGCTACCTTTCTTCTAATCTTTACAGACGTCGTCTTGTACACAACTTCCCTAAATATGAATCTTAGTCCTGGTTTTGTCTCTGAAGGGGCCCCTCTTTCCCCATTACACTATCAAATGTTTTCTTCAAAAAACTAATGACTTGAGCTGATCTTTACCCCATCCCCTTTCCCTAATTCTTCTCCCTTCATTTATTTTCTTTGTTTTTCCTTCTCCTGCCTAGGTGTGTTCTGCTTTGTGTATTTGTTCCCCTCCTCGTGGACAGTTAACTCTCCTCCAGTGCTCCTTCTTCCTTTTTTTTTCCCTTTTCCGTAGACTACCCCCCCATAACTACTTCTACTGCTACTACTACTGGGGCTACTAATAATTCTATTGTCTCGTTAACACTTCACTCTCTGATTTTTGGGCCCAAAGCCACTCTCCCTTTTTTATTACCACTGCCACCCCGTTGAAACCCCACTGCTGCTGTTTCTCTTAATACTACTACCACTTTCACCATTATCTCGCCACTACTACTATTACTTCTACTACTACCTCCTCTCATTTTCCCCGGACCTTTCCAAAAAAAATTAAAATATATTTTTATATATATATATATATATATATATATATATATATATATATATATATATTTTATATAAAATATATTTTTTATATATATATATATTTATATATAATATATATATATATTATATATATATATATATATATATATATATATATATATATACATATAAAAATATATATAAGAATCTTTCTCAAAATGCGGGTTGTGTAGTGAGTTATGTGGGGCCAACAGGGCACTGTAGTGCTTCGGTTTGAGAGACAGGAGGTGAACAACCCTCCTTTTCCCTTTGCTTCCCTCGAGACTCCCTTTAAAACCCCCTCTGCAGCATCATGACGGCCAAGATGTCATCATTCATCATCACCAGTAATTAATCCACAGTCGCCACAGGCCCCTGGTCATCAGACCTGGTCTCTCTGTCAAGCGTCGGACGTTTTAAAGACTCCCGGTAAATAAATTTATGATAGAAATGATAGGGCCCTTTAGAGCCACCCAAGATTAAAGTTGTACATCATGGCACCCAACCAAAAAAAGCCTTTTACGCCTGATGAGGAGGTTCTTAATTCATGGAAAATCTTCAACCGTTGCCCAGTCACCTTCCAATTTTTCAAAAAATAATTCCAAGGTTTGTACTCGTTTTTTAAAAAAAAAAAAAAAATTCCCAAAATGAGTGCATGTGTGTTTGTTTGTGTGTGGTCGAGTGAACGTTTCCCCTAAATAGTTAGTTGGGAAAAAATATCGGTCTATACCCGCCAAACAAACCACCATATTGTAGTTTTTTAAAAAAAAGGTCGGCTTTATTTTCTTAATTCCCTTGTCTACGCTGACAGTTATACAGGCTATTATCACGGGCTTACACGAGTTAATGACCAATATTATTAAAAAAGTTAAACTCATATTTATGTTCCTCATCTTGTTAAGTAGCCGGTCATCGGAACGTCCGGCGGTGGACCGAACCCTTTGGTAAGTCTCTTTCCGGAGCTCAGGGGGTTTTCTTGACCCCCCGAGCCGGAGCCACTTTTCCCCTTTGGGCAGGAAATCATTACACTTTCAGTGGAAAAGTTAGTTGAAAAGTGATTCGTCGCCCAGCTCTCCCCGAGGGTTGTCTGGTGCTGGCCTCTGGTGGTGACAACAGAGACCTTGGAATTTTCACTACAAAATGGGGGCGGCGTTCAGACGGAGGATAAACATTTTGTATGTGTTGAGTTGGAAAAGGGGGCTGTGTACCCTTCGGGGGCCCTTTTGTTATCTTGCCCACCGTTCTACGAGACGTTTATGGATTAGATAATGAGGACATCTATGGGTTTGGGTCAATGGGAGTACAAGAATCTTCTTGTCGTCCACCGGCGTTTATGGGGGTTGGTGGAAAATTTGAGAAGTATGCATGCCTATCAATGCTCCCTTGGAAGTGAAACTAAAAAGATGTTTCTAAGCACTATACATATGTAAAATTCGTAATTTGCCGTTCGAAGCGGATGAGCAAGACATCCGGCATTTTTTCAAGGATTAGGGGAGTCACCCACTATGCAACGATGGGACGATGGACTGAAGGAATTTTGGGGGATTCCCGGAAGGTTCCTTTACCCTCAAGATGACCCTGAAGCGGGCCATACCGTTTTTTTGGGGGTTTTGGGAAAGGGAAATTTAAAAACCAAAGTTTATGTGACCTACGCGGGTCAAAGACGGACATGCAGACTCTGTGGTTCCTATGGACTTTTGTGCAGAGTGTGACGGGGAGGCGGGGCCCAATATGGTACAAGGAATGTGGTGAATGTTACGGAAGTGGAGCCTGTTAGGGGGTTGGGGGGAAGTGGTAGGGGCCCCAAAAAGGCACATGGGTGAGTTGTAAAAGGGCCCCGGAGGAGTATGTGGTACTTTGCCAACGTGGCAGGACACAGCGGTGCGGGAGACAGCAGTACAGAGGAGTGCTGTAGATTTGGAAGATGCTGCATTACCGGAGGAATTGCGGGGTTTTTTGGATCTCCCAGGATGGGGGAGTTTTGGAAGCCAGTGAGGCTGCAGTAAAGTTAATGGGTGCTGGGGGGGGTGTTGGGTGATGGGGCTGAGTCCAGCTGTTTGGATATGGGAGGTGCAGGTAACAGTGCACAGGGAGGATGGGGGGTCAAACTTTGGATTTAGTTCTGAATCAGGGAAGCGATCCATGGTAGTGTCAGATGATGAAGCCCTGACCCGGGCCCAAAAAGTAAAAAGAAGTTTGGGTGGAGGCACCACAAACGGGACAAGGGGGGGGAGGGCAAAAAAAGGAAAAGGGTGTGGGACAACAGTAAGGTTACTGAAGCCCAGAAAAGCACAAAGCAGAAAGTATGTAAGTAAAAGGAAAGCCACCTCTATCTTATTAAAAGTGTATCTCTTTTTAACTGAATGGTCTGAAGGCCGGGGTTTAAAGGGAAAAATGGTTGAATGATTTTGCGCGGTATGCGGTGGACATAGGCTTCTTACAGGAGCACAATTTCAGGTATGGTAGAATTTGTTGTTGCAAGGGTATAAAGTGTATGCGGGTAGCTCGGGAACTTAAAAGGGGGGGGTTGCGGTAGTAGTGGGGGAGTCCAGCCCCTTTTGGGGGTTGTTGACTTGGGAGGAGGGAGGAGGGGGGGGATGGTCAGAGTTCATGGGGTAGGGGGGGTGGGGTTACTTTCAGGGGAGTATTTTGCCAGCTGTAAAAAAAACGGATTAAGGAGGATTTTGTAGGGATCATTTATTTTTATTTCATGGGGGGTTTTAGCTGAGGTTCCCGATAATTGGGGGCGACTGGAACTTTTAATTGGGAAAAAAGGATGTCAACCCTTGAAGCTGGGTGTGTCTTAAGTTTTTTGGGGATGTTTTGGGGGAGTGCAGGGATGGTTGATGTGGTGGGGGGTGGGTGGGGTGTGGGTCATACCTTTGTCCGACGGGGATACGCTGCACGCTTGGACAGAGTTTTTTTCACGGGTGGGCCGGTGGGGAGATTGGGTATGTAGACGTGGGCTTTTCAGATCATGGGGGTGTATTGGTGGAGGTAGGAGGGGAAAGGGAATGGTGAAATGGTACCCCGGTTTTGGAAACTCAATGTGAAGCTTTTGAGGGGTGGGGGGGAAGGGGACGCTTTTAAAGGGAATGGTGGGAGAAAGTATGGGAAAAAGGGAAGCTGGAGAAAGATGTACTAAAATGGTGGGAGCAATGTGAAACCGGGCTTTAAAGACTTTTATAAGGAAAGGGGGAAGAGAGGAAAACAATGGAAATATGGTTTACAAAGTATTTGGAGGGGTTTGGGGGCTTTGTTATGAGAGAGGAAGGAGCACACAGGTGGAAGAGGTGGGAGTTATAAAGGGGCAGTTGCGAGAGATAAAAAACAGCGGTTCAATGCGTCGTTTGCGTGGGGGTTTGGACGATGTCTTGGGGGCAAAGCCTTGGGCAACTGTTTTGGGTCATTTCGGCAGAGGGGGAAAGGTATGACGGTGATGGGGCTGGAGGTAGATGAGGATGGGAAGGATCGCCCGGGGGACAAAAAAGATGAAATCGACTAAAAGGGCTATGAGTCAAAAGGCTCAGAGGTTTAAGCAATACTTGAAAGGGGTTGGGGGTGGAGGAGGGGAAAAGGGGAGTCTTTTAGAAGAAATTACGACGGGTTTTGGGGAGACGAAGATAGGACCGACAGGGAAAGGGGGTATAAGTGAAAAAAGAGGGGGGTGGCTGTAAAAAACTGAGTTTGAGGAAAGCCCCGGGTCTGGATGGGATCCCGAACAACTTTTATATGGAGCATTGGAGTGTAATAAGAGAGTGTCTGGTACATTTGAATTGTATAAAAGGGGGTGTTTGGGAACAACTCAGGCACGGGGTTATAGTTTTTTTTTAAAAGGGGAGGCGGGGAAATCAATTAGTGATTATAGGGGTTTGTCCATGATGTGTGCTGACTATAAAATTTTTGCTAAGGTGCTGGGGAATAGGATGAAGAGGGTTTTAGGGGGGTGATTGAGGCTGGGAAATTTGGTATACCTGGGGGAGTAGGGAATCAGGGGCATGCAAGGATACGGGACCTTAAAAAAAGTAGGGGGGGTGGTGTGCTGGCTTTAGATTGGAAGGCTGCGTATGATAGTGTTGACAGAAAATGTTGTGGATGATAATGAGAAAGCAAGGTTTTGGTGATGAGATAGTTGAATGGGCTAAGTTTTTGGGTTAAGGATGCAGTGTGGGGGTACAAGTAAATGGTTTGGTGGGTAGGGAAGTGCGAATGGAGAAGGGTTTCGGCGGGGGTCCCCCTTTATCGCAGACCCTTTTTGCGTGTTAAAACCCCGCTGTACAGCCTGATTGGGGTGGGGTAGGGGAGGGGAAAGAGGTTCTGGAGCATGGGTCTGGGATTGTGGGATATGTGGATGACACAACTGTGTTGGTCAGGGGTGGGGAGGGGCTAAGAAACGTGGCCGGATTCTTGGGTTTTTTTGGGAGGGCGACGGGTTTAGCCATTAATCTACTAAGTCTAAGCTGTTGGAGGTGGGTTCATGGGGGGGGGTGGCATGGGGAAGAGTTTTTGGGTGGACTGTCGTAGGGAGGGTAAAAATCTGTGGTGTTATTTTTATGGAAGATGTCTTGGGGGCTCGGAAATGAATGCTGAGGGAGGTTGTTGGGGGAGCTTTAAGGAGGATGGGAGGGGGGAGAACGGGGGGGTTAACATTACAGCAAAAGGGGGGTAGTGGTTAATACATTTTGTGTATAGTAAGTTATGGTATGGGCGGTGGTTTTCCTGTGTTGAGTGGGGATGTGCTAGAATTGGAAAGAAAAGGGTTTTGGGGATTTTGTGGGGTTTTGGGGGAAAACATTGGTTAAATAAGGAGGTTGTTATGACAAGGCGGGGGTTTTTGGGGGGCTGGGGCTCATAAACTTGGGGGTCATCTTATGGGTGTATGTAAAGTATTTCCCATTTTACGGAAAGGGGGACCGGGGAAGAAGGGGGGGAAAAGGGGTTTTGAAGAAATTTACACGGTGGTGGAGGGGGAAAGGGCTTTTAAGTGGGTATTTTTGTTGAAATATTTTGGCTGTGAGGGACCCTCAGGGTTACAGCAAAGGGCAATGGGGGTTAGGGGGCTGATTTTGGGGGTAGGGGGGGCAGTGTTCCCAGTTTTAACTGGAGGGAATAGGGGGGGGTTGCGGGTTTGGGGGTGAAAAACGAGGGTGGGGAGGTGGTATATAGGTTTTTGCATGGGGTAGTTGCATCAAGGGCAGTGCTTTTAAAAGGGGTTGGCAGTGAGCCATTTTGTGATAGGTGTGGTGAGGGGGATCCATACCATGCTGTATATTTTTTCGAAAGTTTAGGGAGACTTAAAAAAATGGTTGGGAGGGGGGATCTGTCTGATGGGGGAGGAGGAATAAATGCTTTGAGGTGCTGAGTTTAGATATTGGTGGGGTGCATGAGGATGTGGAGGGCACTCAAAGTATGTGGCAGTTGAAATTTCGTGTATGTTTCATGGTTTTTCGGGGGGGGGGAAAAGGGGGGGTCCGAGTAAAGGCTATGGCGGCTTCGATGTATAGAACAAAATGCAGGAATAGGTTGTTGTATGGTGCAGGGTGGGATAGGTTTTTTTTACAGTTACAGAAGTATGACAGTGGGCAGACTTTTAGAAGTGGGAGGGTGGGAGGAAGGGGGGTGAAGCTGAAAGTGACTGGACTCTCCGAAGGGGAAAGGGGGGGTTTTGGGTGTGCGGGCGTATGTGCTTTCTTATATTGAAAGAGAATGGACGGATATGTGTGTGGGGGGGAAAGATTGTGACGGAGAACTTACTTGGATGCCCTGGTTTTGGGGGGCCGAGGGGGTGGACCTTTAAATTTTGTAAGTTTTGGTTTGAAAGTGTGTGTTTGATAAGGACTTCTGACAGGGGGGGGGGGGAGGGTTAAAATTTTTTAAAATATAGAATGGCTTTTTGTTTTGGAAAAAGAAAAAAAATTTATGTTGGGCAAAAAGGGGGCCGGGTTGGGATGTTATTAAAATTTAAAACAATGTTAAAAGGGATGATATTTTTTTTTTGCTTTGTCCGGGAAAAATGGACTTAATGGTTTCCCCCATGACATGTTTTAGGTTCGAGTTTAGACATTTCTTTGTTGGAAAATGGGGGAAAACATAATAACCTTTTTTCTTAAATTTCTAAGGGTTTTTTGAAAATTCAAAGGAAAGGGGGATTCAAAGGGGGGAAAAGAGGGTGAAAATTTGGTTTTTGTTTTCTATTTAAAAACAGGGTAAAAAATCTGCCCTTTTTAGTAATGTTCTTTTTTTCTCTGGTTTGGTATGGGGAAAAGGGGTTCCCGGCTTTGGTTTTTCCTTTTTGTTTTTTTTGTTCTTTTTTTTTTTGTGTTGAAAATTAAAGTGTGGAAAGGAAAAAATTTTAAAACTGTAAAAATGTAGGGTGCTTTTGGGGGGGTTTAGTTGGGGGGTTATGAGGGGACATCTAGGAAGTTACCCTGGAGGAGGTTTAGATTTTCCCCTGTACTGTTTTGTATTAAGGTGTTGTTGCATATATAAGGGTTTTTATTTTAGGTGTAATGGAGGTGGATTGTAAAAAATGTGCTGATTTTTTTTTATGTTCAGAGGGGGTTTTTGGGATGTATAATGTTAAGATTGATACAATTTCAACTTATGTATAATGTGTTTTTTAATAAAATATAAAAAAAAAAAAAAAAAAAAAAAAAGTTTTTAAATAAAAAAAAAAAAAAAACCAAGATGAGTGCATGTGTGTTTGCTAGTGTGTGGTCAGTGAACGTTTCCCCATAAATAGTTAAATTGAACCAAATTCGGTTTTATACTGCCCAAAAGAACCCACATATTGTAGTTTTTTAAAAAAAAAAGGGCGGCTTTATTTTCTGACTCCTTGTCACTGACAGTTATACAGGCTATTATCACTGACTTACACGAGTTAATGACCAATATTATTAATAAGTTAAACTCAATTTTTGTTCCTCATCTTGATCCAAATAGCCGGTCATCGGAACGTCTTCGGCGGGGATCAAAACCGATATCCTTGGTAAGTCTCTGTGTCGGGCTCGGTGGGTTTCTTGAGCCCAAGGGCCCAAACCCTGTTCCCCTTTTGGGGAGGGGAAAACATTACACTTTCAGTGGTAAAGTTAGTTGAAATTTGGGACATGATTAGTTACGCCATGTTGCGTATTATTTATATGAATATATATTGTTTGTTTTTGATGATGTTCTGACAAGTATTTTAAATTTTAGGGGGGGGGAGGGGTTCCTTTAAGCCGAAGGAATTAGGTACAGGGTTTTTTGGACCTTGCCAAATTCTATTTTTTTTAGATATATTTTTTCATTTGCCACAGATGCAACCTTTTACAAAAAAGGGTTTATTTTTTTCAAATTTTTTTTGGCTTTATATATAAGTTATACTCATTTATTTTGTCATGTATAAGGTTGTTAGTCATGCAGGGTTCACGGGAAATTGGGGGCCATGTATCTAGAGTGTTGCGGGTTTTTGGCACCTGGTGGGCCCATTTTTTTTTGATATAATTTCATTGTAATGAAAATTTAAAAAAAAAAAAAAAAAAAAAATTAGTTGACCTACATGGTTATGTCTACCCGGTTAAACTAACCATCGCAGGCTGGGCCCTCCTCCTACATCGCTGCGAGGAAGTTGCATTAGCCTGTCTCCCCGTCAACGCAACCTCGCAACCCCCTCCCAAAACCCCACACCAACACGCAGTTTCCCCCCGTGTTCCTGTAGCAGTCAATATCCTTTAAACTCCCACATTCTTACATCCTGTCCTGTAATAGAACCCCTACTCACTCTTTCGTATCTGTGAACGGCGTCTTCCCCTTCACAGCAGACCCCAATCCTCAAGAATATTCCCAATCATCGTCACTTTTTTATTTTCTCCTTTTCAAAGCGACAAACTTATTTAA
>WNWK01054010.1:0-11693 GCA_009830355.1 Cherax destructor | reverse complement strand
TGCAGACACACCGTTTTTGTGGGGGAATTTAAAACCCCACCAGGGAAAAAAAAGGTTTAAAAAGTTCCCCAAGCTGGGGAATGTCTATGAACATGTCCAGTGACTGTACATTTTATATATTTTAAAGAACAATAGTAAAAAAATTTTTTTTTTGGGGTTTTTTCATTTGTGTAAAAAAATTTTTGTAAACAATAAAAAGATACTAATATTTATGCTTTTTTTGGGGTTTTTGCATAAACAAAATGTATATAAAACATTCCCCTTTTCCCCTTGGTCTCACAGGCCAAAAAAATTCAAAAAAAGAAAATAGTAAAAAAAAAAAATTAAATGGAAGTAAACAAATTTTTACTGGGTGGCGGCGTCGCCGCTTTTTCCCAAACGGGGTTCTTTTTTTCTGCCAACTTTACACCTCCATATTTCGGTAAGTATTGATGGAAAAAATTTTTTTTTAGGAAAAAAACAATCAGAAAAATAATTTTAACATTTTGATAAGAAAAAAAATTTTTTTTTTTTGAATATTTTGCGACAACAAAGGCAAAAAAGGGTTGGGGGTTTCGACAGTCAAAGGGTTGGGGGTTTTAAAAACCAAATTATCAAAAGGATTTCTGTAATTTGCATTCCTAACTGTATTGTTCTACTAAAACAAAAACTTAGCCACACGGGGGGGAAAAATGGATTTGTTCAGTGATATGGAAAGGTAAATATTGATAAAAATTTAAAATAAATTTGTAAAAAAAGGGGTATTTGGTTCAAAAAGAAATTGTTTTTTTTTTTTGGGGAAAAAAAATTTTTTTTAATAAAAAATTGGTTTTCAAAAAAAGTGGCAGGTGATGTTATTCAAAACCCCCTTTTTACTACAATGGAGGAGGAAGGGCCATAGCAGAGAAAGGGGTGATACAAAATTTTAAAAAAATCAAAAAGGAGAAGAATCAACTCCTTAACCCCAGTGCTAAGAAAGAAAAAATATTATATTAGATTTTTTGTGGTTTTTAAAATTTTTTTTTTTTAAAAATCAAATTCACATAGGGCAGTTCATACTGTAAAATTTTTAAAATTTTAAAAGGGGTTTCTTAAAAAAAGGGAAAAAATAGCAAACTTTTTTCCCACTGACCTAATTTTTTTCATCATTTCCCCAAAATATATTCAAAACAAATTTTTTGGGAAAAAAGGCATTAAAAATTAAAAATAAAAAAACATCAGTAAAGGAATAGGGTTATGAAAAAAGTAAAATTTGGGGGGTTTTGGGGGGGAAATGTGCGACAAAAAGATAATAAACCCATATATAAAAAAAAAGGCCTCCTTTACGGGGCAAAAACCCCCCAAACCCCAAAAATAAAAAGGGGGAAGGGGGTTTAAAAAACCTTTTTTGGGGGCCCAAATGGCCCAAAGGGAAAACCCCTTCATAAAATTGGTTAAAATCCAAAAAAAGGGTTCAGTTTTTTTGGGTGACAGTTTTTTTGGGAAATTTTTAAAAAAAATTTAAAAAAATTTGGGGGGGGAAAAGGGTTTTAGAGGTTTTGAAAAAAAAAGGGGGAAATTTAAAAAATGAAAAAAAAAAAGAAAAAGGAAAAAAATGTGGGAAAAAAACAAAACAGTTTGGATGGGGGGAGTATGGGGAATGTATTCACAAAAAATTTTTGGGGCGGGGCATGTTTAGATGAGTCCTTAGAACAAACCCATCTATAAAATAAAGGGCTTTTGGGGGGGGGTAGCATCCCCTTTGATAGTGCCAGGTTTTGAAATGAGCTGAGGTGGGGGTTAAAACTTTTAACCTGTAATATTGATCTGGGAAAAAAAAATTTGGGGGTTTTTTGAGGCATTTTGGGGGAAAAAAAAATTTTTTTGGGGAAATTTTGGGGGAAATTAAAT
This sequence comes from Cherax destructor, assembly GCA_009830355.1. NCBI lineage: Eukaryota > Metazoa > Arthropoda > Malacostraca > Decapoda > Parastacidae > Cherax > Cherax destructor. Next base: position 9,824 of record WNWK01054010.1, on the reverse strand, counting down.
ATAGGGTACGGGGACCAACACTTTTATATGGGGTAAAGCATTGGTTTTAAAAAAGTTGCAACGGAGTTAAACTGGAGGCAGTTGATTCCGTGTGGGGTAAAAGATAGACTGCTGGTGGGGTTTTCGAAAAATTCAAAAGGCTGGGGTTTTTTGGGGGATGGCTTGGGCATTAAAAAAGGATGAGGCAGATGATGATTAGGAGGGGGCATAAATCTGGGTGGAAGGAAGCGGGGTTTTTTCCGGTTTTGGGGACCCCCCTTTTTCCCAAAATTTGGGGCCCAAAAATGGGGGGGCCCCGCGCTAAGTGTAATCTATTTTTGGTTTTTCAAATACACAAAAAACACAAAAAAAAAAAAGGGGGGTCCTGTGGTTTTTGTTAAAAGAGTAAAAGACCAAAGACATTGGGAAAATATTTAAGTAGCAGTTTAAAAAGGGCTGTAGAAGGCAAAAAAGGGCCCAAAACAAAAAAGGAAAAAGGTCTTTTAAAAAAGTATTTAAACCCCAAAAATTTTTTACATCTGTTTGGCCCCATTTAAATCGCATGCTTTTTTTTAACCCCAAATTTTATTGTTTTCCCCAAAAATGGACCCAAAAAATTTTCCCAATTTTTGGCCCCCCACCCCCCGGCCCGGGGAAAGGGGGGGTTTGGGGGGCATTTTGGGAAAAAAGTTGGAGGAGAGGGTAAGAAAAGGGGTTTTTTTACTAGGAGCTTAAACCCCCAAAAAAATTTTGAGCTTGTTTAGATTGGAGGAATGAAGATGAGTGGTTTTTTGGGTTGACATGCTGTTGAGGGGGCAAAATCTTTTGAAGATATCAAAAAAAAACTTAGCCAGACTTGAACCCTTTTAGGGAGGAAGTACAGTGCTGCTTTGGGGTGGAGGGATGGAGGGGAAAAATTACAGTTTTGGGGGATCTTTTTAAATGTTACATCTACCCTAAAAAGATGTTTTAATGAGAATGGTTTTTCCCTTTTCCCCAAAACCCCCTACCTCGGTTGGGGGACAGTAAGGGAAAATAAAAAAAAAAAAATTTGGGAAAAAAAAATGAGATGATAAAACCCAAAGAAAAAAAAAAGTTTTTTGAAGGGGAAAAATTTGGGGAATTCTGGGAAAAAGGGGGTTTTTGGGGCAAGAGTGATGTTATTTAGTTGTAACTTAGTTGATAAAGGGGCAAAAAAAAAAATGGCAACAGCAAGTTAGGGAGAAGGGAAAGTTCATTAAAACCAAATTGGGGTGAATACAACCCTATTGGAAGAAAGGGGGGCTAGTGAGAAGGGTAGGGGGGGGTTAAAGGGAGGGTGGGATAGTTTTAATTAAAAATGCAATGTTGAAGCAGAGCAGAAGTTTGTGGTATAAAAGGGGTGGGTACAGGGGGAAAAAGAAAAATTGGTGGAATGATGAGGAAAAGGGTGTGAAAAAAAGAAAAAAGGTAGCTTTGCGGATTTTTTCAGCAGAAAGAAAAAAAAAGGGGAATATAGGGAAGAAAAAGAGGGTGAAAGGGGTGGGGGGAGGAAAAAGGAAAGCAAATGAAAAGAGTTGAAGAGCTCCCAACAAATTTTGGTGAGAATAAGTAAAAATTTTGGAGTGAGATAAATGGAGAGTAGGATAGCAGATGAACAAGGTTTTGGGGAAAGGGTTAGGGGGGGGGTAGACCAAGTGTTTAATGAAACATTGGGTGAACAGATTTAGATAAGAGAAAAAAGGTTTTTGTGGCTTTTTATGGATTTGGAAAAGGCGATGACGGGGTGGATGGGGGGCAGTGTGGCAGATGTTGCAAATGTATGGAATAAAAGGGTAGGTTACTGAAAGCAGTGAAGAGTTTTTAGGATAGTGGGGCCCTCAGGTTAGAGTATGTAGGAGAGGGGGAATTTTCCCAGTAAAAGTAGGCCTTAGACAAGGATGTGTAAAAAAAAGGGGTTGTTCAATATATTTATAGGGGGTTTTTTAAAGAAGAATGCTAGGGTGTTGGAAAGGGGTGTGGAGTTAAACAAAAAAATTTAACACAAGGGGTTTAAGTTGCTCTTTTTGATGACACTGTGTTTTTGGGGGAGATTCTGAAGAAAGTTGCAGAGGTTGGCGGATGGTTTGGGGGTATGAAAAGAAAAAAAGTGAATATTGGAAAAAAGTAAGGTGATGAGGATAAAAAAAAAATTGGGTGAGGGAAAAGATTGGACATCAGATTGGGGGGAGAGAGATGGAAGAGGTGAATTATTCAGATATTTGGGAATTGGACGTGTCAGCAGATGGATCTATAAAAGATGGGGGTGAATCATAGAATTGATGGGGGAAAAATGATTTTTTCCCAGAATGCAGTTCGAGTGCCCATTCCCAAACAATTTATTCCCAAAAGGGAATAATGTAAATTAGATTAGTCCTTTTTGGCCCTTAAAAATATTCTTACAAAATCCTTAAAAAAACACTTACATAATTGTTTGAGTTGGGAGCAGTAAAAAGGGGGGGTCCACTGTATTATACCAATCGTTTATATGGGTTGAAACAGGGTGAATGTTGCAACAAGGAGAAGGCTGGGGGCGTGGAGATGTCATGTCTGGGGCAATGTGTGGTGTGAATAAAATGCATAGAATTCGTATTTTGGGAAAATTAGGGGAAAAGGTGGGGATAACCAAACTTTTTCCAGAGGGCTGAGGGGGGGTTTTTAAAAGGTCCCTGGGACATGTGGGGAAGAGGATGGAAGGAAATAGAATGACTTCGGGGTGTATGAATCTGAAGGGGGGGAAGGCAGGGTAGAGGTCGCCCCGGGGAAAGGTTGGATTGAGAGGATAAAAAAAGGTTTTGTGTGTGGGGTTTGGGACTTGGCAAGCATGCGAAAGAGTGTTAGATAGAAAAAATGGAGACAAAGGGTTTTTAGGATTTGGAGGGGCTGTTGGAGTGTGAGCAAGGTAACTTTTATGGGGGGATTCGGGGGCCAGCAGGCCAGACGAGCCCCGGGGGTGGGAAGTACAGTGTCTACACTCGGGAAGGAGGGATGTTAATGTTGCAGTTTTATCACTGTAGTGTAAGCATCCCCTTGGAAACAGTGAGGGAGTGAATGATGATAAAAGTTTTATTTTTTGAACCATCCTGCCTTGGTGGAAACCCGATGTGTTAAAAAAAAAAATAATAAATAGGTTAAAACCCCTAGGGAACAAATGGATTTGACAGTTAAAAACAGAATAGGGGAATTAGTGAATGGTGATTTGGGAGGTACAGTGGACCCTCGCAAAACCGAACCTCCAAAACTCACCCTCATTCCAGAATGCTGTTCAAGTGCTGTTCCCAAAAAATTTATTCTCATAAGGGAAAGATGTAAATTAGATTAGTCCATTTTCCCGACCCCCAAAAAAACACTTATAAAAGCACTTAAAAAAAAATAATAAACTTACATAAAAGGGTGAGTTTTGGAGGTTCGAATAGCGGGGGCCACTGTATTGGGAAGATGTCGGGGAAAATTTTGAGGAACTGTTAAATGTTGATAAAAGAGGAAGACATTAATTTCATGCATTGGCCATGGAGGGGATAACATCTTTTAGGGGTGAAGAAGAGCCGGGTGTGAGTGTAGTGGAGGGGCATGAGGCATTAGGTGGAAAGAAAGGGGTTAAAAATAGCTGGAACTGATGGGATCATGACAGAAATGTTAAAAGCAGGGAAAGGGGTATAGTTTTGGAGTGGTTGGTACTTTTTTTCAATAAATGTATGAAAAAGGGGGAAAGGGACCTAGGGGTTGGAGAGCATGTATAGTTTCTTTATTAAAAGGAAGGGGGACAAAAGAGATTGTAAAAAATTTTATGGAATAATAGGTTTTTTTTCTTTTTTAATAGCCTTGTTCTTTTTTTTTTATTGTCCATGGGGAAGTGGAAAAAACTCTCCTCCGTAAACGTGCGTGTCGTATGAGGCGACTAAGATGCCGGAGCAATGGGCCAGTAACCCCTTCTCCTGTACAAATCTACTAAAAAAGAGAAGGAAAAAAAACTTTTTAAAACTGGGTTTTTTAATGTGCGTGGATGTAGTGCGGGTGATAAGAAAGAGATGATTTTATGTTATGAATGAAAAAAAGTTGGATGTCTTGGCCCCAAGGGTCGGGGAAGGGGGGAAGGGATTTCAGTGGGGGGAAATAAATGGGGTTAAGTCAAGAGTATCTGAGAGAGCTAAGGAAGGGGGAGCAATAATGTTGAAGGATCAGTTATGGAAGGAAAAAAAGGGAATATGAATTTTGTAATTTAAGGGTTATGTGGGTTAAAAAAAAGGGGCGGATGCGAAAAGTGGGTCATAATGGTTTTATGCACCTGGGGAAGAGAGGGGTAGAGGAGAGAGAGTTTTGGGGGATGTTGGAATGTATAGGAACCCAAACCAAATGAGAGAGTAATTGTGGTAGGGGACCCCAAATGCTAAAATGGGGGCATGCAAAAGGGGGTAGTGGTTGGGTTTTTGGGGAGGTGTAAATGATAATGGGGGCCCTTTTATTGAACTTTTTTATAGAAAAAGGGGTTTTGTTATAAAGGGAATACATATTTAAAGAAAAAGAATAAATAAGTATACAAGATATGATGTAGGGGGAATGACAGTAGTTTGTTGGGCTATGTATTGGTAAAATAAAAGACTGTTGGGGTGGGTTTTAGGGTGAAATGTTTATAGAGGGGCCACAGAATATCAGATCACTTTTTAGTTATAGCTACAGTGGGGTAAAAGGTAGATGAGATACAAGGAAAATAGAAGCAGTAAGTAAAGAGAGGTGAAGGTTTATAAACTAAAAGAGGGGGGAAAATTTGGGTAGATATAAACAACTATTGGAGGATAGATGGGGTAGTAGAGGGGTAGGAATGGGGGCAAGATGTATGGGGGAGGGTTTAAAAAAGTAGTGTTTTGAGTGCCCGCAGAAAATTTGGGGTTTCAAGAGTGGGTGCGGGGGAAAGGAGCGATTGGTGGAATGATGATGTAAAAGAGTAGTAAGGGAAAAAGTTAGCATATGAGAGGTTTTTTAAAATAAAATGATGAAAAGGAAAAGGGGGAAATATATGGAGAAAAAAGGGTTAAAAGAGTGGTGAAGCAATGTAAAAAAGAAGAAAAGGGGAGTGGGTGAGATGTTATCAGCAAATTTTGTTGAAAATAAGAAAAAATTTTGGAATGAGATTAATTTTGAGGGGAAACCTAGAGAACAAATGGATTTGAAGTTAAAAAAAGGAGAGGAGAGTTTTTAAAAGGAGGAGAGGTATCGGAAGGGTGGGAGAATATTTTTGGGGGAGTTTTTAAAGTTGAGGGACAGGGAAGCTTTTGATTTTTGGAAAGGGGAGGGAAAACATTTTTGTAGGAGTGTGGAAGAGCCTTTTTTTGGGGGGGTAAGGGGAAAATTCCAGGAGGGAGTGGGGTAAAGGGGGGCAGCTGGGGTTGATGGGATAAAGATAGAAATTTTAAAAACAGGTGGGGATATAGTTTTGGAGTGGTTGGTGCTATTATTTAATACATGTATGGGGGAAAAGGGGAAGGAAAATAGGGATTGGCAGAGAGCATGATTGTTCCCTTTTTATAAAAAGGGAAAGGGGGCAAAAGAAATTTCAAAAATTTTAGGGGGCAAATCCTTTTAGTGTTCCGGGAAAGTGTTTTGGTAGAGTTATTATTGAAAAAAAAATAAGACAGAAAACAGGATAGCAGATGAACAAAGGGGGCTTTAGGAAAGGGAGGGGGGTAGACCAAGTGTTTACAGTGAAACATATGGTGAACAGATTTTGGGAAAAAAGGGAAAAAAATGTTTTTTTGGCATTTATGGATTTGGAAAAGGCGTATGATAGGGAAATGGGGGCAAAAAGTGGGGAGATGTTGCAGGGGGTATGGAATAGGAGGAAAAGGGGACTGAAAGCAGTGAAAAGGGGTTTTTTGAGGATAGTGGGCCCAGGTTAGAGTGTGTAGGAGGGAAGGGGCTATTTCCCAGTAAAAATGGGCCTTAGACAAAGGTGTGTGATGTCACCCCTGGTTGTTCAATATATTTATAGATGGGGTTGTAAGAGAAGTGAATGCGAGGGTCTTGGAAAAGGGGTTGGGGTAAAAGATAAAAAACAAATGGGGTTTTCACAGTTGCTTTTTTCTGATGACACTGTGCTTTTGGGGGATTTTGAAGAGAAATTCGAGGTTGGTGGATGAATTTGGTAGGGGGTTAAAAAAGGAAAAATTTAAAGTGAATATAGGAAAAAGTAAAATTTTGAGGGTAAAAAAAAGAATAGGGGGACGAAAAATTGGGTATCAGGGTTGGAGGGAGAGAGAAGGGGGGGTGAATGTATTCAGATATTTGGGAGTGGACATGTCGGTGGATGGGCCCCCGGGAAAGGGTGAGTTGAATCCTTGAATTTATGAGGGGGAAAATTTAGTGGAGCACTTTGGGGGTCTGTGGGGACAAAAAACCTTGTCCATGGAAATAAAGAGGGAATGTATGTTATACCCAAAGCTCTTATATGGGTGTGAAGCATGGGGGATGAATGTTGGAACGAGGAGAAGGGGTGGAGGCAGTGGAGATGTCATGTCTGAGGTCAATTTTGGGGTGGGAAAATAATGCAGAGATCGGGTTTGGAAATTGGAGGTGCGGGGTTTCCCAAAAAAGATTGTCCCGAGAGCTGAGGAGGGGGTTTCTGAGGTGGTTTTGGGCATGTAGAGAGAATGGAACGAGACAAGGGGGACTTCGAGGAGTGGGAAAAACCGTAGGGGGGGAAGGCGGGGTAGGGGGCGGCCCCAGGAAAAGGGTTGGGGGGAGGGGGTAAAGGAAGTTTTGTGTGCGAGGGGTTTGGGCTTCCCGCAAGCATGTGTGAGCCCTATTTGATAGGAGGAATAGGGCATTGGTTTTTTAATTTCCCTTTACGTGCTGTTGGAGTGTGAGCAAAGTAACATTTTTGAAGGGGTTCAGGGGGAAAAAGGGGGGCCCGGGCTTGAGTTCTGGAAAGGAAGTACAGTGGGCCCGGGACCTGAAGGAGGGGGGTTAATGTTGCAATTTTTTAACTTGTGAAAGCACCCCCCTGGCAAACAGGTGGAGTGAATGATGATGAAAGTTTTTCTTTTTCAACCCCTGCCTTGGTGGGGAAACGGGGCCATGTGTTAAAAAAAAAAAAAGTTTACTAGATTCCAGGGAAAGTGTTTGGTAGGGTTTTTTTTTTGAAAAAAATTAAAGGAAAGGGCAGGGGAAGGGTTTCAGAGAACAAGGAGGCTTTAGAATGAGAAGGGGGTGTGTAGACCAAGGGGTTTTTAAGTGGAAAAAATTTGAAAATAGGGGAAAGGTTTTTTTTTCAATTTTTGGATTTGGGGAAAAGGGGGATATGATAGGGTGGGTAGGGGGGAATGTGGAGATTTTCAAGTGCATTTATTTTGTAGTAATTTAAACCCGTAAAAAAAGTTTTTATGAGGATAATAAGGGCCCCGGTTATGGTGTGTAGGTCTTGGAAGGGGATGTGTAATGTCACCATGGTTGTTTTTAAAAACCTGTTTATAGATGGGGTTTAAAAAAAATTAACACTAGGTGTTGGGGAGAGGGGTGGGATTAAATTTAGGGGAAAAATCCAAATGGGGGGTTTTCTCAATTCTTTTGCTGGTACTGTGCTTTTAAAAATTTTAAAGAGAAATTACAAAAAAATTAGTTAAAAAGTTTAAAGGGGGATGTGTAAAGGAAGAAAGTTGAAGGTAAGCATAGATAAGGTAAGGTGGGTGAGGGTATCAGTGAGTTAGGTAAACAAAAATTGTATATCACATTGGAGAGAGGGAGTATAAAGAAGTAATTTATTCGAATTTGGGGTACTACATTTGTCAGCAGACGGGTTTATGGGAAAAGGGTTTAAACCCAAAATTAATGAAGGAAAAAAGGTGAGTGGTGCATTACTTCTGTGAGACAAAAATTTTATCCTGGACGAAAATAAGGAATGTAGAAGAAGGGGTACCAACACACTTAAAAGGTGTGAAGCATGGGTTGTAAATTTGCAGCAAGGGGGAGGCTGGAGGCAGTGAAATTCGTGTCTAATGGAAAGTGTGGGGTAAATATTATGCAGAAATTTGTAGTGAAATTTGGAGGAGGGGTGAAGTTACTATAAGTATTATTCAGAGGGCTGAAGAGGATTATTTAGGTGGTTTTTGGTCATTTAGAGATGGAGCAAAAAAGGATGACTTGGAGGGGCTATTTCTGTAGTGGAGGGGGGGGTTCCGAAAGGATGGAGGAAGGGGTAGAAGAGGTTTTTTGTACAAGGGGGGTTGGGCATACAGCAGGAATGTGTGGGGTGGTTGATAGGGTGAATGGAGGTGAATGGTTTTTTGGGGGCCCCACAACTTTGGGCATGAGCAGGGGAATATTTTTTGAAGGATTCAGGGGAAACCGTTTGCAAGTCTTGGGGGTGGAAAAAAAGGCCCCACTTTGGAAAAAAGTTTGGGATATTGGCTGTTTGGAGTGACATCTAAACTTTCTTATCAACCTCTGCAAAAACGGTGATTAAGTGTAAAGGATGGTGAAAGTGTTTCTTTGGGTCACCCTGCCTCGCCCGTGTTGAAAAAAAAAAATTTTCAAGATTAATGAAAAAGGCATGATGGTTTTGTGGTTGGATTAAAAACATAAGATTTAGATGAGAGGATGTCAGAAAAAAGTCTTGCTGGGTTTTTTTTTCTTCCATAAACATCAAATTTCAGGATGTCTTGTTCTTCTAAAGGTCAACTAAATTTCATTACAACATATATATCACCCCTCGGGGTTTTTTCCCATTTTCACTAGTTCTTGTTCTTTTTTCCCCATATCTCCGGGGGAAAGTTAATGGTTCTTCTGAAAAATGTTGGAAAGTCGACTAAAATCCGGGAAAAAGGGGGCCCCCTTCTCCTGTATACATTACTAAAGTTAAAGAAAACTTTTTTTTTTCTCTTTGGGCCCCCCCCCGGGTGGAAGCTTTGGGGTTTTTTAAAGAAAAAAGAATGCACAAACTTTTTATCTTTCCTTGTTTTTCATATTTTTAAAATTTAAAAATTTTTTCCCCATGCCATAAATTTTAAATATGCAGATTCAGATATGTTATTTTAATTTGGTCATTTTTAAACTTTTTTCTTTTTACAGCAGTGAAGAGTCTCGGGGAAAAAAGTGGGGGATTGGGTCAAATTTGGGGAAAAAAACCCCAAACACTAACACCAGTAGCAATAGAATAACAATAACAATAACTTCCAATCCCCGCCTTAACATTAAAGGAAACTTCAGAGGGCCCTTCTGATGCAGGATTTACCCGTGGAGGACAACGAAATTTGGGCTCATAGAGGGCCAAGCCATGGTTTGGAATGGCGGGTCAAGTTTAAAAAGAAAAGGGATAACTTTTAAAAAGATTGGGGGTTTTGAGAACCAAAATAATGGTGATAAAAATTAAAAAGGTGGAAAAAAGGCATGGAAAAAATAAAGTTGGTTGAGTCGTAGTAGAGGAAGAAAGAAACTTGGACTTTGGAAACTTTGATGAGGATGAACGTGGAAATTGGGGAGACCTAATCACTGGCGAGGAAGAGGAAGGGTGCAAAGGGGGCAGCTTGGGTGATAGTCCAGGAGGTAGGGGGGGAGGGTAGGGGGAAATGGGAATAGACCATTTTGGGGGTGGTGGGGGGAGAAAGGGTGGAGGTAGGGGTGTGGACAGGGAGGGGGTGGTGGCATGGCATACTTTATAGCTCAGGAATGGTAAAGGGGGCTTTTTAAAAAGGAGGGTGGGGTAATGGGAAGGGAAAATTTTTGGGGGTCATGGTGGGGGGGAAATCTTTGGGAAAGGCGTGGAAATCATTTAGGGGGGGGGGATTTCCGGGGAGGAAGAGGTGGAAGGAGATTTCAAAGAGGAAAGAGAGGAGGTG
>WNWK01054009.1:0-11693 GCA_009830355.1 Cherax destructor | reverse complement strand
TGAAAAGACGTAGTTACGAGGGACCTTGCGTCGATGTTGATCTGTGACTGACACTGAAAAGGTTAAGGGTTTAAAGAGCTAATGGTCTTTCTGATTTTTTTGCTTTCAAAATTTGGTTATTTGAGGATTTGGTGGGGAGAGTGTGAATGTTTATGAATGGATACAGTACTAATAGTATTTAACATTCTTATCAGGCTGATAAACTGCTCTCTCAAGATTTTGGGATGTTGGATCGTGTCATCTCGTACCTTCCTCCTGAAAGACAGATTCTCTTGTATTTCTGCAACGTTTCCTCTCACAGTTGAGCAGTTCATGCAGAAGCATTTGAGGTTAGTAAATTTTGTTTAGTACCTTAGTTGGGAAAATGCATGCCTGCTGGAGGAGGGGGGGGAATGTTGCAGTTTGAGGGGTTATTTGTTGCAATGTCTGCACACTTTGGGCAAGATACATTTTGAATAAGTGATGATTTTTGTTTGGGGGAGTGTTACCATACCTCTGTGGTGAAACTGCCAGAATAAAATATTTTAAGTGAAATTGCAACAAATTTTAAGTTATTGAAAGTAAGTCTGGTCTATTGATAGAAGTTTTATTTTTGCATTTTAAATTTTTTTACTAATGAATTTACCCTTTTTAAAAAATGTGGGTTTGACTAATGTTTGTAATAAAGAACAGGCAGCTGAACTTTGTGATTAAATTAATAAATTTTTTTTCAGCCATATTTCATTCATTTAATCTTTTGAAAAGGTAAATGCAAACATCTGTTCACAGATCACCATATGAAATAAACTTGATGGACGAGTTGACACTGAAGGTGTGACGCAATACTATGCATTTGTTAAAGAACGGCAGAAAGTCCATTGTCTAAATACATTATTCTCAAAGGTGAGGCATTACAGTTTACCAAGTATGTAGTATGTGTTTAGATCTCATAATTTGCCAAAAATGTGATATTTTGTTTTGCGTGTCTGCTGTGTACATTGTGTATTGGAACATGTTTGAAGTTAGAACTTAATATGTAAAAACTTTGAAACCTCTCTTTACAGTTACAAATCAACCAAAGTATAATCTTCTGCAATTCAACTCAGCGTGTTGAATTATTAGCAAAGAAAATCACAGATCTCGGATATTCATGCTACTACATCCATGCCAAGATGGCACAGGCTCACCGCAACCGCTCTCCCGACTTTCGTGCTGGACTCTGCAGAAACTTGGTTTGCTCTGGTAAGTTATTATTCTGAAATGTATAAGTCATTGGTGATGAGATGCCAAGAGATGCCAAAAATGTTTAATTTCAAAATATTAAATAGCTTACTGGGATTGAGACAATTCCTAATTGGTCCATCTTCTTTCTGAGAAAGATACCTGTACTATGAACAGGATAAGTTCAGAATCCTCAGATCTTTGAATTTACATTTGTATATTCTGAGGAGCTGTTTTGAAAAGTCAGCTGATTGCAAATTTATTAATTTTATGTGTGACTAGGAGCCTTAAACCTGTAGTTTGTAATTTTTTTTCTTCCCTTATAATTCTATTAAGTAACTTGATGCATATTTTTTTTTTTTAACTGCAGATTTGTTTCCCAGAGGGATAGACATTCAAGCTGTGAATGTGGTAATAAACTTTGACTTCCCAAAGATGGCAGAAACTTATCTGCACAGGATTGGAAGATCAGGACGCTTTGGCCATCTTGGTATAGCAATCAATCTGATAACGTTTGATGACCGGTTTGCACTTCACCGATTGAGCAAGAGCTAGAACGGAAATAAAGCCCTTTCCCAAAGGCAAGTGAAATAGTGATTAAATTTAATAAATTCTGTGTTTTGGATATAAAATTAAAGAATAAATTTTATCAAATAAATTGTCAAGGTATAGCATATTTTCAGTACACTGTACCTCACTAGTGGTGGTCATGCTGTGAAGGTATACAATTTTTTATTCATTATCAGGTTTTACTTTAATTTTTTTCCCCTCCTGTAACAGTAAATGTAGAATTTGAAATAACTTTTTCCAGTACTGCATAGGCTGGTGGCTTATGAAGTTTTAGTTACTGTTATTTTCTGGTATTTAATTTATTCTAAATTGCAGGTAATAGATCCAGCCCTGTATGTTGCGGAGCATCACTATGAAGATGACGACGAGGGGAAAAATTAGCAAGTAACTTTCCTCCTTTTTTGAATTGGTGTGGGAGGAAGGAAGGTGTTTATTCCCAGTTATATAAGTGACCCAAGGCCACTTGTGCCAGCCATCATCAGGGAAGGCAGAATGCCTCACTTGCTGCATAGTTATCACCTTCGTCCATCGGGAGGAAACTGAGATGGAGAAAGGAAGGGCATAAAATGCTTTGAAAATATTCTAAAAAATTTGTGGCTACAGAGTATGGCTAATAACTATTGGTGCAGAATGGGCACTATTCTCAGGGGGATTTTACAAATGTACAGTTACTAAAAGCAGCAGTGGTTTTGGGAAATATTTAAATAAAATTTGCTGCCAGATGTTTTTCTTGGACTGCCTAGGCAATGTTCTCTGATGCTTGGCTGGTCCACTGATAAAAACAGCTGAAACTTGAGAAAACTGAAGAGCAATGCAGTGTAATGTTTGGTATAAGAGGCCATAGTTTTTACCAGGGAAATGCCATGGAAATTTTTTTTAACTGTTGATAGCTTCCTACACAGTGGCCTGAAGTGTTCAATAGTCTAGTCCTGAAAACTGTGGGCTAGTGAGTGACATGGTAAAGTGAAGTTGTTTTTGGGCGAATGTTGGGCCTTGTTCTTGAACAATGTTACTTTTAGTCACACTGACTGGCTTATACAAGAAACCTGAAATCGGGTTATACAAATGTTAGTCTGTGATGTATTTCTTATTATGAACAAGACCCCTTTTTTTGTCAAGCAAGAGTGAATGTTGCCTCCTTGTGGAAAGTCGGGTGGTCTTGGCTGCTGAATATTTATGTACAGTTGGGAAAAGTGCATTGTTAACTTTGCAGTTTACCATGGTTCTATACTTTTAAAAATTGACTTCCTCGTAATTCAATGTTTTCAGAGGTTTAAAACTAAAAGGCCCCAGTTTATAACTTGGGGTTTACTAAACTGATGTGACAATGCACATTTTTAGTTTTGTAAATCTATTTTTTTACAAGATGGAGTTGAAGTTGCCAGTGGGAATAACAGGTTTGTTTTCCATCTATAGGTGGGTCCTTTTGTAAACCTATTACTGCCACTGGTTCTTCATACTCCTCTGTGTACAGTTTTCTGTGTGAAGGTCCGACAGCACTGAGTTAAAACTTGCGTAGCGGGAATGAGATTGTCCGACTGTGATCGGTGTAGTGCCGTGAGATAAGGACTCCCAAAAGAGCACCACGAGTCTGATGTTTTGAGACTTGCAAGTTAGTGGTGATGGGTATGATGGTCCTTATGGACCCCATGATGGGTTTTTGAAACTAATAATTTATAGATTCAATGACTAAAAAGCTATTAATGCCTAAGCTTTTGTGGCATCTTAGACTTTGAAGAGGTTTAGACATTGAATCTATATTTGGTTATATTGGCTGCAATGAGAAATTGTGCCTGCAGCTTGTAGTTAAAAATGGACTCCACCCGAGCTTCATCCAACAAGTTTTGCTCTTGAAAATTCTTACTTTTCTTCTACTTTCTGTCTGGTGTTGGATGAAGTTTTTTCTTCTCTTCTATATTTGGAATGAGCACATTAAATTAACATTTGGTGTAGATTGAAGTTGAAAATTTTTTGATTGGCTAAAGCAGTGGATGCTTGTAATCCTGTAACCACTGCCCATAACATTATGTAATGTATACCAGGTGAGTTGGAACTTAGCTATATCTTTTCATTGTGAATGGGATTAAGTTCCATGTACATCATTACCTGGTTTTCTTCCCTAATTCTATCCCCCTAAATTAGGATTACTGTACTTGAATGGCTTCATATGCCATAAAAAATGCTAACCATCAAGCATTGAACACATCCATCCTAGGATCCTTTGTCCTGTAAAGTTCAAAATTTTGTATTGAAAAGACACTTGTCATGGAAACTTATTTTTGTTCCTAAACCTGGCAAAATTTTCCAAAGGGAAAAAATTATTATTATTGCCAGCTTGATTGGTATGTTCCTGGATAATATACAGGCTTTCTAGATCTTCAATAATTAAAGAAATTTAAAATGCCTTAGTGTATCTGTATGAACACATTCCTCTATTCAGAAAAATAACCATCCAGAGAATGTATAATTCTGAAGGCAGAAAGTTGCTGCTCTTGTAGATCATGACTGCAGCATTGAATTACTCATGAAGATCATTAATTCAGATGGAATAGCTAGTAATAGTGATTTTGTTTCCCCTCCAGTGAAGTGGCAACATTTGAGGTTGTTTGAACCATCCTATAATTTAAAACATATTGTAAGGATGTCATGCAATTATTAGATTTTCTTGTTTTCTGGGGAATACTTATTTATTTTCATTAATAAAAATTTTGAAAGGCAAATGCAGTGTAATTCTGCTGTCAAGTTTATTACAGTATTGAGTTTATGATGTTTAACAAGGATTACCCCAATTATATCTGTAGGTAATTACTAAATATTTTTTTATACTCAAAAATGGTTAAAATTCTTAAAGATGTGACAAAGAATGTTGGTGGGGGAGGGGAAGTGGGGGTGAAGACAAAAAAAGAAAAAGTGAGGAAAGTTTTTTTGTTAAACTGAAATTTCTTTGTTTCAGATTTGTATTTTATACAAAGTTGTTAAAATTATTCGGTCAAAAGTAAAAATTCCTCACTCAAAATTGTATTTTCTTTTACCCTGTGGTTAGTTAAGTGTACTTCTACCTTCAGGTAGCATTGAGAGTATTTTAAGATGTTACAGGATGATGGCAGGTTTACTTTAACCCGAGCTGCAGCCTAACTGAGTTAGTACATGTTTTTGGAAGTGGATAGAGGTAGAGTAAAGATAGTGCTACTGTTCTTGAATAAGTTTGCTAACCATGTTTGGCTAGGGTCAAGGAGGCATTTTCAAGATGTATACGCCCTTTGAATACTAGATTGCTCTTGGGCCCTTTGCTATTTCAATAAACCACTTCTTTAGATGGGTGCTTTGTAATGTACCAGGTATAACAAGTTAGGGGTGCTATTTCCTTGGATCTTCTGATGTGGTCACTGCTCTAACACTTACTTTCTTCCCTACTAGGTGACAGCCCTATCTTTGACAGACTCTAACCTCTTTGACTTTTCACAGCAACAGATTTATTACACATACTTAGACTTTGGGAGTTGATTTGTCAGCAGATGGGTATAGAAGGTAGGTTAACCATAGAATTTAAGGAAAAAAAGGTAGGGGTGAGGTATTTGGGAGAAAAAAAAACTTACCCATGGAGGCAAAGCGGAATGGAAAGACGTATATGGTAAAACCTTTTATAGGGGTGTAAAGCTTGGGTTGTAAAGTGCAGGAGGAGGAGGCTGGGCGGGGAATGTCCTGTCTAAGGGGCAATGTTGTAAATATGCAGAGAATTCGGGGGAAAATTAGGTGGTGGGTGGGTTACTAAAAGTATTATAGGGCTGAAGGGGGGTTGAGGTGGCGGTCATTTGGAAAAAGGGATCAAAGTAGAATGACTTGGAAGGGGAAAACGGGGAAAAAAAGGAGGGGTGGGGGTCATCCTAAAAGGGTTTGGGGGGGGATAAAGGGAGGTCTTTAAAGGGGGCGACTTCCAAAAGCTTAGTGGGAAGGAAGGGAAAATTTTTTGGGCCCTACACTGTTGGAGGTGAGCAGGGAATTTGGGGAAGGGATTGGGGAAAACCAGTTTCTTTTAGTTGGACTTGAGTCCTGGAAATGGGAAGTACAATCCTGTATTTAAAGGGGGGGTTTGGGTATTGGCTTTTGGAGGTTTTCAATCTGTCGATCTGAGCCCTTAAAAATATAGTGGGTAAAGGGGAATGATGAAAAGTATTTTCTTTTGGGCCCCTCCTCGGTGGGAGGGAAGACTTTTTGGGGGAAAAAAAAATTATCTTTGCACTCATTTCCTTACAAACTCTCTCTCCGTTATACTCTCCATCCTTCAGTGTCAGATCGAGCAAATTAAACTTTTTGCACACCCTCCCTGCAGTGCTGTATGACCCTGGTGGGTTTAGTGCTTGTTTTTATTATTAACTTTTATCAAACCTTCACATTCTATTTTTTTTCCCGCTTATATTTGTGATATTTCAAGTTCATGAAATTAAATTTTTTAAATTTCTAAAAAAAACAGTCCAGCTTTTTTAAATTGCTTTGTTGTAGTGCTCTGTAATAGTATTTAATCACTTCAAGCGATACCCCATGATGGAAGATTTAAATATACTTGCATAGGGGTTTCCAAATCAGGGGACACCTCAAGGGGGTTCCTTTTTTGGGGACCTTGATCCAGGGAAATGAATGTCACTGTGGATAGAACCAGTTTGCCTTCCCCTTCCCATGTATTGAATGCCCCCATGGGGTTTTCCCCCCAAGGAAAGTTCCTTGATGCTGGTGAGGGGTTTGATCTAGGAAATTTGGGGTTTTTTGGTTCCCTAATTGAGCCCAATACCTTCCTTTCCCCCCCCCCCATGCATGTATAATCCTATGGGTTTGGGACTTTATTTTTTTAAAAATCATAGGTGCTGTATGACCCCCTTTTGGGGTTAGTATTTAGTAATTTAATTATAATCATAGGTTTTTCTTGGGGAAAAATTTAAACAAACAGACATAGCAAAATTTTCCATTCATTTTAATCGCGGGGTTCAGGTTCAATCTAAGGAAGGGGGGGAAAGTCCAAATTGCAAAAGTGTATAACGAGTAAGGGGGTGGGCTGTACTTTTTAAACCTAAAAGGGAACGTTTTAAACTTCAAGTGGGGTTACTTTTTAAAAACCAAATTTACTTTTAATACAATAATAATAAAAAATAATAAAATAATACAATAATAATACAAAAAAATATAATAATACACTGCATTACAAATGCAACTTATTTTCACATTTCATTAATTTTTTACATTTTTAAAAAGCAAGGGAGAAACAATTTATTTATATTAAGTTTTTAAATTTTTTTTTTTGTGGTTTTCAGTTTCTTCCTCTTTTAGTCTCCTTTTCTTCTTGGAAGACAGGTTTGGGTTGATTTTTGTGTATGCTGGAGTAACCAATATGGGTTTTCTTCTGCATCCTTGGCATACTTTAGCAAAGCTTCTCTTGGATCTCCTTCTTCATGTACTTTATTCCTAAGCCCCATGTTACGAATGATATAAGATGAAAGTGTTGAGCCACCAGCTGAGACACGTCCTCCTGACCCTGCCTTCCCAACAGGTAGGTCTGGCTGGCGGGACTTCACGGGGTCTTTTCTGTCTCTCTCCTCCAGCTTTCGGGTAGACTTGTGTCTTTCCTCTCGGAACATTGGTAAAGCATGTGGTGTAATTACTTGCTGGGACACTACCACTTCAGCCTGTTTAGACCGCTTGTTGTGCTTACCTGCAACAGAATTGCACCATTGTGCGAAACTTTAGGTTGTAAAGAAGGCGTACTTTACCATCCCCACAGCCAGCCCTAATCTGGTTTAATCTAGGGTGCCAAATTATTTTTACTACATGACTGGGCCAACCAAGTTCTTTCACAATGTCCCATGTGTTGCGGTTGTACATTATTAATTTACCTGAAGTTTCACCTCTGTTTAGAGAAGTTCCAGTTACTAAAATCTGGTCATTTGGGCTGAATATACAATCTGTCATTCCAAATCTATTGAAAAGATCTTTAGCAGTGTGCACTGCTTGTTTTGTATTACGCATGTCCCACAACTTAGAGTATCATCCCCCCCTCTTGTGGCAAAACCTCTGTTATCATAAGCAAACACTAAGCTTGAGGTGTCACTTCCTCTGGTGTGAGCATTCTTTATATTTATAGTCACATTGACAAAATTCTTGGGTGATCCCACATTTGTATGGAACCATCATGCATGCACATGCTACTAACACTCCATCTTTACGAAAGTACAAGTAGTAGGTATAGTTTTCAAGCCATTTAATGCTCGTGCTTTTATAACATTCTTTTGAGAGTGAGGTTGGCTTGTGTGCCACAATCGACAGGTTCCATCTCTTGCACAGGTCATGAATTCTTCCTTATCTTTTGGATGCCAAGTTCCACAAGTTAATCCTGCAACATGTCCTTTTGTTTTTGCCATGTCATGCAAGTACATGTCGCCTCTGACACATTCAAATAATTCTATACCATCTCGGTCATACACTTTAGCCTGTGGGGACCCTGGCACCCCCAAAAACCTTATCGCCTGTGCAGCTATATTCAACACTGTTAATTGGGTAACCATCAGAAGGACAGAAAGATCTAAATGCTTCTGTGCCTGGTCCATTCCTTGGAAATCCCAATATCTTACATCATAATCCAGGCCTCCAGTGACAAGCCTTGTACCAGAAGGATCAACAGCCAAGCCTGGGCACTGTTTTTGTACCATGTTCTAGAATCAGCTCATGAGTAATGGGAATTGGGTACTCATCTTCATTGCTCCCATCTCCACTTTCTGCATCACTCTCCTTGGGTAAATTTATTCCAGAGGCAGTGCGGCCCAATGAAGTCCTCATCGCGCTAGTCTCATCATTTGTTGGCAAGAGGGAAGATGCTGTTAAACCTTTTGGCACTGGCATATCTCCCAACTTATTTTCTTCTGGAAGAAAGACTGCTTGAAGTTTCAGTTTTTCTGAAAGATAATAGCAATTAATTTTCCTTTGTCTTCCTATAATTCTAAGATAGTTTTTATGTCAACACTAAAAATATAAAAATAAGTTCATATCCTGATTTGTTCGAATGCTGAGTCAATTTTTCTCATTTAAATTAATTGAAAAAACCCTTAATCCGTTCTGGAGGAATTCTTTCTCTCAGAGGCAGGAAAATACACTTCAATATAACGCTAATATCAACTCTACGGCTTTTTTATCTATCACAATTGATCTAATATAAAATAATAAACAATATAAATAACATACAAGCCATATACACTCTAGAATGAATATTACATTATGTATGTGGTTAGTGGACAGTGGCAGAGGGGGTGGTAGCGGGCATTCCGGCGTATGCTGTCAGGAGTTCTTTCTTTTCCCCTTTTTTCTTCCTTAATTGCTACACTTTTTGCTACACTTTACCCCTAACTTAACTGCTAAATTTTTTTTTTTATATCACTTCACTATTCGTTTTTGCTATGCGGGTCTCCCTGGCCAAGTCCTTAACCCTCATACCTGTGTGTTTATCTATGATTTCCTGCTTTAATTGCATGGAAATCTTTTTTTTTCTTCTCAGCACTGCCCTTTTGGGACTTTTTCTTGGGCCCCATGGTTAGAAAAAAATTTTTAAAAATAACTGCATGAAACTGGAAAACATGAAAATTTCCCTTCCACCGTGAGATAAGCTCCATCAGCACAGGGCACTGCTCAGCATTGTTGTGGTCTCAGCCTGCCATCTCGTGGGGGTTCTGAATCTCATTATTATTATTATTATTATTATTATTATAGTATGTATTATTATTATATTTTTTTTTTAAAAATCGGCCGATTCCTACCAAGGCGGGGGACGGGAAAACTTTATCTCCAGTCCATCACTGTTTTGCCGAGGGGCCCTTTTTACACTACATTTATAAAACTGCAACATTAACACCCCTCCTTCAGGGCAGACACTGTATTTCCCCATCTCCAGGACTTAAGTCCAGCCTGCGGGTTTTCCCCTGAACCCCTTCATAAATGTTATTTTGCTCACACCCCAATAGCAGGTCAAGTTTAAAAACCATTTGTCCCCAGCCCTCCTATCAAATCCCTAAAATGTTGCTGGAAGTTCAAGCTCCTCGCACAAAAACCTTTTCCCCCTCCCCCCAAACCTTCCTGGCCCGACCCTACCCCGCCTTCCCCCCCACAGATTCATACACCCCGAAGTCATTCTGTTTTGTTCCATTCTCTCTAATGTCCAACCACCTCAACAACCCCTCCTCAGCTCTCTGAAAAAATTTTTTGGGTAATCCCACACCTCCCCCTTTTTCAAACTTGAATTCTCTCATTATATTCAAAACACATTGCCCTCAGACATGACATCTCCACTGCCTTCAGCCTTTCCCCATTGCAACATTCATACCCATGCTTCACACCCATATAAGAGTGTTGGTACAACTATCTCTCTTTCCCCCCTTTTCGTATTATATTATATGTATTATTATATTATAGTATTATTATATTATACATATTATTATATTATAGTATTATTATATTATAATATTAATATACAGTAGGGCTCATTTAGCAATAGATCGTTCCTGAAAAGTCGTGTTAAGAAATTTCTCTTAAATGATTAAAGAACTTTTGGGAAAAAAAGGGGTCTGTTTGAGAGTCCCCAAAAACCAAACAAGTTTTTTTTGACCAACATATCTTGCAAAATTGAAGGCGAATATTAATTTTAGTTCATTGTCATGATCTATTACTGCTTAAGACTAAAAGAATAGAAAAAATAGTATTTCTTACCTTTAAAATTTTTAATGATGTTTGTGGATGGTAGTGAAGAGGGATATGGATGGTGTGGCCCCACGAGCTGAGGTGGATATGTAATTTATGCATTGTCATGATCTATTACTGCTTAAGACTACAAATGCAATAGAAATAATAGTATTTCTTACCTTTAAAATTTTGGGTAATGATGTTTGTGGATGGTAGTGAAGAGTGGATAGGGGGGGCCCTACTGGGGTGAGGTGGATAGTAAAATTCTTGAACTGAAGTCATGGTTGAACTGAGTGTCTAACTTTTAAATCAGCCGCTTCTAAGTCAGCGTCTTCCCGTAAACAGTCAAATCATTCAGTAAGTCGTGCCAGTAAGTCATCAAGTCCCGTAGGTCGCGGGGACAGTGTCAGCGTCCGTGCCCAAATATTATAAGTCAGTCATTCAGTAAGTGCCGTTTCCCCGTAGGTCAGCAAGTCATTCAGTGTCGTCAAGCTTCAGTAAATCAGCCGTCATTCAGTAAACAGCGTATTTAGTAAGTCGCGTTTTCAGTAAGTCAGCGTATTCAGTAAGTCATTCAGTAAGTCAGCCCCCAGTAAGTCAGTCAAGTCTTTAGTAAGTCAGTCGTCTTCAGTAGGCTCAAGTTTTAGTAAGCGTCAAGTCATTCAGTAAGTCAGTCAAGTCATTCAGTAAGTCAGCGTCCAGTAAGTCAGCGTATTCAGTAGGCGCAAGCCCTTCAGTAAGTCAGTCAAGCACAGTAAGTCAGCCGTTTCGTAAATCATAAGCCCTTAGTGTCGTCAAGTCATTCAGCGTCATCAATCATTCAGTCAGTCAGTCAGTCAAGTCATTCAGTCAGTCATCAGTGCGCGCAGTAGTCACTCGTCATTCAGTCAGTCAATCAGCGTCATCACACAAACTTATTTTTCTTTTTTTTGTACAAAAATAACACTTCATTGGGCCCTGGGTTATGTCTTGTCTAATATCTTTTTTTTTCTTCGTTAATTCAAGATCAAAAAAACCCAAATTTACTTTTATTTTTTTCTTCACAACACAGCTGGCTTGTAGCCAGGACTTCAACGGATGAAATACGTACGAATGCTGGGGTCCGGGGGGGTGGTGTCTGCTGAACCCAAAAACAAAATAGAAACAAGACCTTTTGAGAATGGTTACTTGTTTTTTCCCTTCCCCCAAACTGTAAGGGTGTTTTTTCAGGT
>WNWK01054008.1:0-11693 GCA_009830355.1 Cherax destructor | reverse complement strand
CCATGACACTATCATCATTACCATGACACTACCATCATTACCATGACACTACCATCATTACCATGACACTACCATCATTACCATGACACTACCATCATTACCATGACACTACCATCATTACCATGACACTACCATCATTAATACACTACCATCATCAACATAACACTATCATCAACATATTATTGTCCTCAACAATTCATTCTCATATAAATCACAAACACAAATCAGTTAAGACTGTTGAAAATTTCCTCACAATTCCTTAATACTTGTCAATAATTTGTCACGCGTCACCGGCAGTGTCGATATATATAGACGAAAGGGTAAATACCCCCAGCATTTATGCCGAGAGGGGCTGAGTTTTTAGCTAAGCTCTCTGTGAGAATAGTGTGTGTGTGTGCGTGCTTACCTGTATGTGGTTGCAGGTGTCGATTCACAGCTCCTTGTCCCGTGTGTGTGTGCCTATATGTGGTTGCAGGTGTCGATTCACAGCTCCTTGTCCCGTGTGTGTGTGTGTGCCTATATGTGGTTGCAGGGGTCGATTCTCAGCTCCTGACTCCATGTGTGTGTGTGTACTCGCCTATATGTGGTTGCAGGGTCGATTCTCAGCTCCTGACTCCATGTGTGTGTGTGTACTCGCCTATATGTTGTTGCAGGGGTCGATTCTCAGCTCCTGACTCCATGTGTGTGTGTGTACTCGCCTATATGTGGTTGCAGGGGTCGATTCTCAGCTCCTGACTCCATGTGTGTGTGTGTACTCGCCTATATGTTGTTGCAGGGGTCGATTCTCAGCTCCCGACTCCATGTGTGTGTGTGTGTACTCGCCTATATGTGGTTGCAGGGGTCGATTCTCAGCTCCTGACTCCATGTGTGTGTGTTTACTCGCCTATATGTGGTTGCAGGGGTCGATTCTCAGCTCCTGACTCCATGTGTGTGTGTGTGTGTGTGTGTGTGTTCCAAGCACGTCCATATAAAATTTAATAATACATTGTAACTCCTCTTCAAAAGCCAAGGTTAAAAAAATGTAAAATTTCATATCGTGGTGTAGCCTGACCCTCCGTCTCTCCAGACACGAAGTAAAGCTTCCCGGACATTAGCTTCGCCTTCACTTAGATTTGAATACAATTAAGGGTCCGTATTTCATGTGATTTAAGTGTTAAATAGCAGGAAGTATCAGAGATCCGCTAAATAACGGGACCTTGGAGCGTCGCCCTAGTGTAATCCTCCCTCTTCCATCAGGCTCTCAGGCCACACTGACCGATTAAGGTGTTGCAGTGAATGTAAGTGCTCTTATGCTCGTTAAGGGCCTGCTAGGACAGTTATGAAGCTTGCTGAGGGGCCTCTACCCCTGAAAGCTGACTGAGTGGCCCCTCGAGTAATATTGAAGCTCACTGAGTGGTCCTTCGAGTAATATTGAAGCTCACTGAGTGGTCCTTCGAATAATATTGAGGCTCACTGAGTGGCCCCTTGAGTAATATTGAGGCTCACTGAGTGGTCTTTCGAGTAATATTGAGGCTCACTGAGTGGCCCCTTGAGTAATATTGAGCCTCGCTGAGTGGCCCTTCGAATAATATTGAAGCTCACTGAGGGGTCTCCCTCGAGTAATATTGAGGCTCACTGAGTGGTCCCTCGAGTAATATTCAAGCTCACTGAGTGGTCCCTCGAGTAATATTGAAGCTTGCTGAGTGGCCTCTACCATGGTAATGATGCTTGCTGAAGGACCCCTGGTAGCATTGAAGTTTGCTGAGATCTCTCTCACATTAATGCTTAAGCTTACTGAGGGGCTCCTCCAAGTAGTACAGAAGCTCAGTGAGAGGCCCCAAAAAATGTGTAAAGTCAACATTACCGTGAGGCTGATCACTTGCGGTATTAGCAGTGCCCTGCAGCTTTCTAAACTACCACTGCTTAGTAAGTCAGTCTTTCAGCACCTGAAGACTTCAGCTGTCACAACAAACTAGCTCATCACTCCATGACTCTGAAATAGGTCTAATTATAATTTAGCAAGTTTTTGTCTCATTGAGATATGCCTTAAAATTGCTTATCCTTCATAAATTCTTTCCATAGAAATTTGGTATGGTCATGGGTTCCCCTAATAGTGATGGTCACTACGTACACGGAACAAATGGAAATGTAGCATTTCACTAATATTGTCTTCTATTTTGTCATCTTTCTGTACTACATACTACTTTATACATACTCAGATAATAATAATTTTGGGATATGGCTGTATTGTTGAAAAAATATTTTATTTCTTTGCGTAGTATATAATGTGTAGTTTACATATAACATTATTAAACACAAAATAACTAGCATGTTGGAGCATTTCTGACAGACAACGATAAAAAATTAAATGGAAAAAATTTAACGTACTGGAACCTGGACATCCAGTTCATTGTTGATTTAAATAAGTCATTCCCTTGCCTTCCTGGATGTCTGTTGAATCAGGGAACGGGTGGGGGTTGAACCCATGGCGAGTGAGTCCTGACACTCACAGGCAAGTGTGTTAAATCATTAAGTGATCTTGCAGTAACACGGCCGGTATATAGAAGCATCCCGTGTGTAGGGTGTGACAGTGCTACCTGGGCGAGACTGCGCCTTGTCTTGATGTCACTGACAACACAGGGTAGGTTTGGTTGGTCAGGAAACAGGACAAGTGTTTCCTGACGCAGGTCTTAGTCATATGATGACCCACAGCTGGAGTTTTTGGTCATCTGACCGAGACCTTCCACTGGCTTACCCCCTCAACCCCCTTGGGGCTGGTGCAGACTTGTTGCCCCTGTTCATCTAGCAGTAAATAGGTACCTGGGTGTTAGTTGACTGTTGTGGGTGGCATCCTGGGGTGTGGTAGATTAGTCTTAGATACGTCTCGAATTTGTAATGAGCTAAGGCAGGATAAGAGTTTCTCTTGGAGTGCGTTATAAATGATCCTGGTCTGTGTTTCTTCATGTACACCTCTGGATGTGTTACTCTTAGCACACACACACACAGGGAAGGCAAATCATGTGTAACAAACCTCCTAGAGTTCTATGATAAAGTGACAGAGGTAAGGCAAGAGAGAGAAGGGTGGGTTGATTGCATTTTCCTGAACTGCAGGAAGGCCTTCGACACAGTTCCTCACATGAGATTAGTAAAGAAGTTGGAAGAACAAGCAGGTATAACAGGAAGGGCACTGGAATGGATCAGGGAATACCTCACAGGGAGGCAACAACGGGTCATGGTGCGTGATGAGGTATCACAGTGGACGCCTGTGACGAGCGGTGTACCACAGGGGTCAGTCCTAGGACCAGTGTTATTCTTGGTATATGTAAATGACATGACGGATGGGATAGACTTAGAAGTGTCTCTGTTCGCAGATGATGTGAAATTAATGAGGAGAATCACATCGGAGGAGGACCAAGCAGGACTTCAAACAGACCTGGACAAGCTTGACATCTGGTCTAGCAACTGGCTTCTCGAATTCAATCCCACCAAATGCAAAGTCATGAAGATCGGAGAAGGGCAAAGAAGACCGCTGACAGAGTACAGGCTAGGTGGACAAAGGCTACAAACCTCGACAGGAGAAAGACCTTGGGGTGAGTATAACACTAAGCACGTCTCCGGAAACACACCTCAACCAGATAACTGCGGCAGCATATGGGCGAATGGCAAACCTAAGATTAGCGTTCCGTTACCTTAACAAGGAATCGTTCAAGACACTGTACACCGTGTACGTCAGGCCCATACTAGAGTATGCAGCACCAGTATGGAACCCACACCTGGTCAAGCACGTAAAGAAACTAGAGAAAGTGCAAAGGTTTGCGACAAGACTAGTTCCACAACTCAGGGGTCTGTCCTATGAAGAAAGGTTGAGGGAAATAGGACTAACAACACTGGAGGATAGAAGGGCTAGAGGAGACATGATAACGACATACAAAATACTGCTAGGAATCGACAAGGTAGATAGTGACAGGATGTTCCAGAGAGGGAACACAGAAACAAGGGGGCACAACTGGAAGCTGAAGACTCAGATGAGTCAAAGGGATGTTAGGAAGCATTTCTTCAGCCACAGAGTAGTCAGGAAGTGGAATAGTCTAGCGAACGATATAGTGGAGGCGGGAACCATACATAGTTTTAAGATAAGGTATGATAAAGCTCATGGAGCAGGGAGAGCAGAGACCCAGTAGCGGACAGCGAAGAGGCTGGGCCAGGAGCTGAGTCTCGACCCCTGCAACCACAATTAGGTGAGTACAATTAGGTGAGTACACACACATGATAAGGCTCTTTGAGCAGGGAGAGAGTGGACCTAGTAGCGACTAGCAAAGAGGCGGGGGCCAGGAGCTATGATTCGATACCTGCAACCACAATCACCCATGGCTGCAGGAGTAACCTTACTGGTGTTCAGGACACTATTATTGCAAGCTCATCGGAAAGCTTCTAAACTGCAGATCAAGTGTAAAACTACACTTAGGTGTTAAGACTACACCTAGGTGTTAAGACTACACCTAGGTGTTAAGACTACACCTAGGTGTTAAGACTACACCTAGGTGTTAAGACTATGCCTAGGTGTTAAGACTACAACTAGGTGTAAAAACTACACCTAGGTATTAAGACTACACCTACGTGTGCTAATAACACCCAGGTGTGCTGATACACATGTGGGAAGATACAAATAACGACCAGAGAAGAGGCGGGGTCAGGAGCTACAACTCGACCCCTGCCACCACAAACAGATGAGTATAAGGTTTTAGTGACAATAATTACAACAAAATGAAATAAAAGGCCTAGTGTGAGCGCCTACGTTAATTACCATAACGATGAAAGGCCTCGAGAAAACAGAATATTATTAGAAGTACATAATTTAACGTTCACGTTAAGAACGTTCTATAGTGAACGAAGTGTTACGTACCCTTGTTAGGCAAAAAGGACACAAGTGCAGCTAATGTGACGGTGTTGCGACGTTTCGCTCTCCAGGAGCTTTGTTTCACTCACCAAGAACTTTGTTTCACTCACCAGGAGCTTTGTTTCACTCTCCAGGAGCTTTGTTTCACTCACCAGGAGCTTTGTTTCGCTCACCAGGAGCTTTGTTTCCCTCACCAGGAGCTTTCTTTCACTCACCAGGAGCTTTGTTTCGCTCTCCAGGAGTTTTGTTTCGCTCACCAGGAGCTTTGTTTCACTCACCAGGAGCTTTGTTTCGCTCTCCAGGAGTTTTGTTTCGCTCACCAGGAGCTTTGTTTCGCTCTCCAGGAGCTTTGTTTCCTCCAGGAGCTTTGTTTCACCTCACCAGGAGCTTTGTTTCCTCACCAGGAGCTTTGTTTCGCTCTCCAGGAGCTTTGTTTCCTCACCAGGAGCTTTGTTTCGCTCACCAGGAGCTTTGTTTCCTCTCCAGGAGCTTTGTTTCCTCCCAGGAGCTTTGTTTCCTCACCAGGAGCTTTGTTTCCTCACCAGGAGCTTTGTTTCACTCACCAGGAGCTTTGTTTCCTCCCAGGAGCTTTGTTTCGCTCTCCAGGAGCTTTGTTTCACTCACCAGGAGCTTTGTTTCCTCCCAGGAGCTTTGTTTCCTCACCAGGAGCTTTGTTTCACTCTCCAGGAGCTTTGTTTCACTCACCAGGAGCTTTGTTTCCTCTCACAGGGCTTTGTTTCGCTCACCAGGAGCTTTGTTTCCTCACCAGGGCTTTGTTTCCTCACCGGAGCTTTGTTTCCTCCAGGAGCTTTGTTCCTCTCCAGGAGCTTTGTTTCCTCTCCAGGAGCTTTGTTTCGCTTCCAGGAGCTTTGTTTCCTCACCAGGAGCTTTGTTTCCTCCCAGGAGCTTTGTTTCACTCCCAGGGCTTTGTTTCCACCAGGACTTTTTTCGCTCTCCAGGGCTTTGTTTCACTCACCAGGAGCTTTGTTTCCTCCAGGAGCTTTGTTTCGCTCCAGGAGTTTGTTTCCTCACCAGGAGCTTTGTTTCCTCCCAGGGCTTTGTTTCATCACTGGAGCTTTGTTTCCTCCAGGAGCTTTGTTCACTCCAGGAGCTTTGTTTCGCTCCAGGAGCTTTGTTTCCTCACCAGAGCTTTGTTTCTCTCGACTTTGTTTCCTCCCAGGAGCTTTGTTTCCTCACCAGGAGCTTTGTTTCCTCCCAGGAGCTTTGTTTCACTCTCCAGGAGCTTTGTTTCACTCACCAGAGCTTTGTTTCCTCTCAGGAGCTTTGTTTCACCAGGAGTTTGTTTCCTCCCAGGGCTTTGTTTCCTCCCAGGAGCTTTGTTCCTCGCTTTGTTTCCCCAGGACTGCCCAGCTTCCCGGGCTTTGTCTCGGGTGTTCCCCAGACTGTTTCCCAGGCTGTTTCCCCAGTGTCCGGTTCCTCAGGGTGTCCTCCGGACTGTTCTAGGATCTCCGGGTTTCCTACCAGGTTTGTCCCCGATTTGTTTCCTCCCAGACTTTGTCCCCAGACTGTTCCTAGCTTGTTTCCCAGCTTTGTTTCCCCCAGGCTTTGTTTCTCCCAGGCTTTGCTCCGGTTTGTTTCCTCAGGGCTTGTTTCTGGGCTTTGTTTCCTCACCAGGTTTGTTTCCTCACCAGGGTGTTTCTCCAGTTTTCCCAGTTTGTTTCACTCCCAGGCTGGCGCTCAGTTTCTGCTTTGTCCGGCTTTGTTTCTCACCAGCTCCTCGCTGTTCTCAGGCTTGCCAGGGCTTTGTTTCCTCGCTTTGTTTCTCCAGCTGTCCCCCAGGCTTTTTTCACCCCACTTTGTTTCCTCAGGCTTTGTTTCCTCAGGGTTGTTTCCCGTTGTTCCTCCCAGCTTTGTTCCCCGGGTTTGTTTCTCAGGCTTTGTTTCCTCGGGCTTTGTTTCTCAGGCTTTGTTCATCCCAGCTTTTTCCTCCCAGGGCTTTGTTTCTAGGGCTTTGTTTCCTCGGGCTTTTTCTCCCAGGGCTTTTCTGGCTTTGTTTCCCCGTTTGTTTCTCCAGCTTGTTTCTCGGGCTTTTTCCCACCAGGGTTTGTCCTGGTTTGTCTCCCAGTTGTTCTCCGGAGCTGTTTCCCGACTGTTCCTCCCAGGGCTGTTTCCTCCAGGGCTTTGTTTCTCCGCTTGTTTCTCCCAGGGCTTTGTTTCCTCAGGCTGTTTCCCCCAGGCTTTCTCAGGCTTTGTTTCCTCAGGTTTTTCATCCCAGGCTTTGTCCCAGAGCTTTTTTCCTCACAGGGCTTTGTTCCTCCAGGGCTTTGTTTCTCCGATTTTCCCAGGCTTTGTTTCACTAGGGCTTGTTTCTCCCAGGCTTTGTTTCCTCACGGGCTTTGTCTCTAGGGCTTTGTTCTCCCAGGGCTTTGTTTCCCAGGGCTTTGTTTCCCCCAGGGCTTTGTTTCCTCCCAGGCTTTGTTTCCTCCCGGCTTTGTTTCTTCCAGGCTTTGTTTCACTCCAGGAGCTTGTTTCATCCCAGGAGCTTTGTTTCCTCCCAGGAGCTTTGTTCCTCCCAGGGCTTTGTTTCCTTCCAGGGCTTTGTTTCCTCCCAGGCTTTGTTTCCTCCAGGGCTTTGTTTCCTCCAGGCTTTGTTCCTCAGGAGCTTTGTTTCCCTTTCTCCCAGGACTTTTTTCTCAGCTTTGTTTCTCCCGAGCTTTCTTCCAGGCTGTACGCTTGTTTCTCCAGCTTTGTTTCCTCCCAGGCTTTGTTTCCCCAGCTTGTTCCTCCAGGCTGTTTCCTCCAGGGCTTTTCTCCAGCTTTGTTCCCCCAGGGCTTTGTTTCTCCAGCGTTTCTCCAGGGCTTTGTTCTCGGGCTTTGTTTCCTCCCAGGGCTTGTTCTCCAGGTTTGTTTCCTCACAGGCTTGTTCCCCCAGCTTGTTTCCTCCAGGGCTTTGTTTCTCAGTTTGTTTCCTCGGTTTTCCTAGATTTGTTTCTCGGCTTTGTTTCGGCTTGTTCCTCAGTGTTCTCAGGCTTGTTTCTCAGGCTTTTTCGGCTTGTTTCTCGGATTGTTCACTCCCGGGTTGTTTCCTCCAGTTTGTTTCCCCAGGGCTTTGTTTCCCCAGGCTTTGTCTCCAGTTTGTTTCTCCGGTTTGTTTCCTCAGGCTTTTTTCTCGATTTTTTCCTCAGTTTGTTCCTCGTTTGTCTCCCAGGAGCTTTTCTCCCGGCTTTGTTTCGTTCCAGGATTTTTCTCGGCTTTGTTTCTCCAGTTTGTTTCCCCAGGGCTTGTTTCCCAGCTGACCAGGGCTGTCCCAGGGTTTGTTTCATCACCAGAGCTTTTCGCTTTGCCTCCAGCTTTGTTTCCCCCAGAGCTTTGTTTCACCACAGATGTTTCCTCCAGGACTTGTTTCCTCCCAGAGCTTTGTTTCCTCCCAGAGTTGTTTCACTCAGGCTTTGTTTCCCCAGGAGCTTTGTTTCCTCCAGGGCTTGTTCTCTCCAGGGCTTTTTCCTCCAGGCTTTGTTTCGTCCCGGGTTGTTTCCAGCTTGTTTCTCCAGACTTTGTTTCCTCCCAGGAGTTTGTTTCCCCCAGGGTTTGTTCCTCGGGCTTTTTTCCTCCAGGGCTTTGTTCCCAGGGTTTGTTTCTCCAGGCTTTGTTTCCTCCAGGCTTTTCCTCCCAGGAGCTTTGTTTCCTCTCCAGGAGCTTTGTTTCTCACAGGAGCTTTGTTTCCTCACCAGGAGCTTTGTTTCCTCTCCAGGAGCTTTGTTTCCTCAGGGCTTTGTTTCCTCACCAGGGCTTTGTTTCACTCCAGACTTTTTTCACTCTCAGGGCTTTGTTTCCTCCAGGACTTTGTTTCCCACCGGCTTGTTTCCTCCAGGCTTTGTTTCCTCACAGAGCTTTGTTCCTCTCCAGGAGCTTTGTTTCCTCGATTTGTTTCACTACCAGAGCTTTTTCACTCCCAGCTTGTTTCCTCCCAGATTTGTTCATCACCAGGAGCTTTGTTTCGCTCTCCAGGGCTTTGTTTCCTCCAGGAGCTTTCCCAGGGCTTTGTTCTCCAGGTTTGTTTCCTCCCAGGCTTGTTCACTCCAGAGCTTTGTTCCTCCAGGCTTTGTTTCCTCTCAGCGTTTCCCTCAGGCTTGTTCTCCCAGGCTGTTTCGCTCGGCTTTTTTTACCAGGGCTTTGTTTCTCAGGAGCTTTGTTTCCTCTCAGGCTGTCTCCAGAGCTTTGTTTCCCAGGCTTGTTTCCTCTCAGGAGCTTTGTTTCCTCCAGGAGCTTTGTTTCACTCACCAGGCTTGTTTCTCCAGGAGCTTTGTTTCACTCACCAGGAGCTTTGTTTCCTCCCAGGAGCTTTGTTTCCTCTCCTCTGAGTGGCTGGTTCATCCTCTGAGTGGCTGGTTCATCCTCTGAGTGGCTGGTTCATCCTCTGAGTGGCTGGTTCATCCTCTGGTCTGTTCATTCTGAGTGGCTGGTTCATCCTCTGAGTGGCTGGTTCATCCTCTGAGTGGCTGGTTCATTCTCTGAGTGGCTGGTTCATTCTCTGAGTGGCTGGTTCATTCTCTGAGTGGCTGGTTCATTCTCTGAGTGGCTGGTTCATTCTCTGAGTGGCTGGTTCATTCTCTGAGTGGCTGGTTCATCCTCTGAGTGGCTGGTTCATCCTCTGAGTGGCTGGTTCATTCTCTGAGTGGCTGGTTCATTCTCTGAGTGGCTGGTTCATTCCTGAGCTGCTCTGGCTGGTTACTTGTGTTTTCCTGGGTTCATCCTCTGAGTGTGCTGGTTCATCTCTGGCTGAGTGGCTGGTTCATTCTCTGAGTGGCTGGTTCATTCCTTGAGCTGGTCTTCATTCTGGTCTGGGCTGGTTCATCCTCTGAGTGGCTGGTTCATTCTCTGAGTGGCTGGTTCATTCTCTGGGTGGCTGGTTCATTCTCTGGGTGGCTGGTTCATCCTCTGGGTGGCTGGTACATCCTATGAGTGGCTGGTTCATCCTCTGAGTGGCTGGTTCATTCTCTGAGTGGCTGGTTCATCCTCTGAGTGGCTGGTTCATCCCTGAGTGGCTGGTTCATCTCTGAGTGGCTGGTTCATTCTCTGAGTGGCTGGTTCATCCTCTGAGTTGCTGGTTCATCCTCTGAGTGGCTGGTTCATCCTCTGAGTGGCTGGTTTATCCTCTGAGTGGCTGGTTCATTCTCTGGGTGGCTGGTTCATCCTCTGGGTGGCTGGTTCATCCTCTGGTGGCTGGTTCATCCTCTGAGTGGCTGGTTCATCCTCTGAGTGGCTGGTTCATCCTCTGAGTGGCTGGTTCATCCTCTGAGTGTGTCTGACAAGATTATTTCCTTTGATCCTGACTAGCTGGCTGTTAGATGTCTACATGTACTATTTCCATTGTAGGCCTAACTAGTCTGCTATGTTAAAATGTGTTACAATGTGACTATTTCCATTGTAGGCCTAACTAGTCGGGCTATGTTAAATGTGTTACAATGTAACTTATTTCCATTGTAGGCCTACTAGTCGGGCTGTTAAAATGTGTTACAATGTACTATTTCCATTGTAGGCCTAGCTAGTCGGGCTATGTTAAATGTGTTACAATGTAACTTATTTCCATTGAGGCCTAGCTAGTCTGGGCTATGTTAAAATGTGTTACAATGTAACTTATTTCCATTGTAGGCCTAACTAGTCTGGGCTATGTTAAATGTGTTACAATGTAACTTATTTCCATTGTAGGCCTACTAGTCTAGGCTATGTTAAAATGTGTTACAATGTAACTTATTTCCATTGTAGGCCTACTAGTCGGGCTAGTTAAAATGTGTTACAATGTAACTTATTTCCATTGTAGGCCTAACTAGTCTGGGCTATGTTAAAATGTGTTACAATGTAACTTATTTCCATTGTAGGCCTAGCTAGTCAGGGCTGTTAAAATGTGTTACAATGTAACTTATTTCCATTGTAGGCCTAACTAGTCTGGGCTATGTTAAAATGTGTTACAATGTAACTTATTTCCATTGTAGGCCTACTAGTCTGGGCTGTTAAATGTGTTCAACTTATTTCCATTGTAGGCCTACTAGTCGGGCTATGTTAAATGTGTTACAAGTAACTATTTCCATTGTAGGCCTACTAGCCTGGCTAGTTAAATGTGTTCAATGTCTATTTCCATTGTAGGCCTACTAGTCGGGCTGTTAAATGTGTTACAAGTAACTTATTCCTTGGCTGCTGGGTGTTAAATGTTACTGACTATTTCTTTCCCTAGTCGGTGTTAATGGTTACAAACTATTTCCATTTACCATAGTCTGGGCATGTTAAAATGTGTTACAATGTAACTTATTTCCTTGTAGCCTAGCTAGTCAGGGCTATGTTAAAATGTGTTACAATGTAACTTATTTCCATTTAGGCCTAACTAGTCTGGCTATGTTAAAATGTGTTACAATGTAACTTATTTCCATTGTAGGCCTAACTAGTCTGGGCTATGTTAAAATGTGTTACAATGTAACTTATTTCCATTGTAGGCCTAGCTAGTCAGGGCTATGTTAAAATGTGTTACAATGTAACTTATTTCCATTGTAGGCCTACTAGTCGGGCTGTTAAAATGTGTTACAATGTAACTTATTTCCATTGTAGGCCTAACTAGTCTGGGCTATGTTAAATGTGTTACAATGTAACTTATTTCCATTGTAGGCCTAGCTAGTCAGGGCTGTTAAAATGTGTTACAATGTAACTTATTTCCATTGTAGGCCTAACTAGTCGGGCTATGTTAAAATGTGTTACAATGTAACTTATTTCCATTGTAGGCCTAACTAGTCTGGGCTATGTTAAAATGTGTTACAATGTAACTTATTTCCATTGTAGGCCTAGCTAGTCAGGGCTATGTTAAAAT
>WNWK01054007.1:0-11694 GCA_009830355.1 Cherax destructor | reverse complement strand
ACATACATTATCATACATAGCAGCATATGTGTAGAAACCTAGGATAACCCAAGTCAGTCAATGGAAATACTGTCACTCTGACTTTTTTGGGTTATCCTAGGTTCTCTACACATATGCTGCTATGTATGATAATCTTCGTAACTGTATGTGTACACCTGAATAAACTTACTTATAGTTTGTGGGAAGGAAAAACAAATAACCATTCTCACAAGCAGTCTTGTTACTACTACTGTTGTGGTTCAGCAGACACCACCCGCCTTACCCAGCCACCACGGACCCCACCATCCCAGCATTCGTACGTATTTCATACGCGTCAAGAAGTCCTGGCTACAAGCCAGTGGTTTGTGAAGAATAAGAGTGAATTGTGTTTTGATCTTGAATTAACGAAGAAAAAGATATTAGACAAGACATAACATGTGGCCGTAACGAAGTGTTACTTTGTACACATAAAAAGATGTAAACATAAGTTTGTGTGACTGACTGACTGAATGACTTGACTGACTGACTGAATGACTTGACAGACTGACTGAATGAATTGATTGACTGACTGAATGACTTGACTGACTGACTGAATGACTTGACTGACTTACTGAATGACTTGACTGACTTACTGAATGACTTGACTGACTTACTGAATGACTTGACTGACTTACTGAATGACTTGACTGACTTACTGAATGACTTGACTCACTTCCTGAATGACTTGACTGACTTCCTGAATGACTTGACTGACTTACTGAATGACTTGACTGACTTACTGAATGACTTGACTGACTTACTGAATGGCTTGACTGACTTACTGAATGGCTTGACTGACTTACTGAATGGCTTGACTGACTTACTGAATGGCTTGACTGACTTACTGAATGACTTGACTGACTTACTGAATGACTTGACTGACTTACTGAATGACTTGACTGACTTACTGAATGACTTAACTGAATGACTTGACTGACTTACTGAATGACTTGACTGACTTACTGAATGGCTTGACTGACTTACTGAATGGCTTGACTGACTTACTGAATGGCTTGACTGACTTACTGAATGGCTTGACTGACTTACTGAATGGCTTGACTGACTTACTGAAAGGCTTGACTGACTTACTGAATGGCTTGACTGACTTACTGAATGGTTTGACTGACTGACTGACTTACTGACTGACTGACTGACTTACTGACTGACTGACTGACTTACTGACTGACTGACTTACTGACTGACTTGACTGACTTAAAGTTAGACACTCACTTCAACCATCGACTTCAGTTCAAGAACTTCTACTATCCACCTCAGCCCAGTAGGGCCACAGCATAACTCTCCACTCTCTTCACAATCATCCACAAACACCAGCACCCACAATTTAAGGTAAATACTATTATTTCTATTACATTTGTAGTCTTAAGCAGTAAAAACAACATAATACATCACGATAATGAACTACAATTACATATTCACTTTTATTTTTGTAAGATCTGTTGGTCTAAAAAAAACTTGTTTGGCTTTTTGGGGATTCCCAGGAACGTAACCCTATTTTTCCCATTAGTTCTTTTAATTATTTAACACGAAATTATCTAACACGACTTTTTCAGGAACGTAACTATCGTGCTAAATGACGTTCTACTGTAACTTACCATTTACCAGGGATGAAATTGACAATCATACATTTCCACAGTTCTCAGAAAGACTACAATCACAATTGGAGCTGTTTACAGATCACCACATACCATCATTGCTAACTGTAGTGAAAATCTTAGATATACAGTGGACCCCAGTTTTTCATAATTAATCCGTTCCAGAGAGTCTGAATAAAGGTGAAATTTACGATTTGCGAAACCATTTTCCCCATAAGAAATAATGTAAATCCAATTAATCCATTTCAGACACCCAAAAGTATTAACAAAAAATACATTTTTTAGAGTTTAAATAAATATTTACATACAAAAAACAATAGGAAATAAATATAAAGCACTAATGAAATGGATAAATGAGCATTAAACATCACTTTTACCTTTATTGAAGACTTGTTGGGAGAGGGAGTGTTTGGAGACAGGAGAAAATACTTAAATATGACAAGCTGATATCAACTCTATGGCTTATTTATCTATGACAATTCATCTAATATGACATAATAAACAATATCAATAACATAGAAACATATATACTCTAGAATGAATAAAATATGTCATGTATGAGAGGGCTGGCAGTAGTGTTATTGTTGTTGGGTTTATAAGGGCCACTGACCATAAGCCGTACATATAGTGGTGGTGTTGGGCCTGGCAGCAGAAGCCACCACCAGTATTCACACTGAAACAATGTACATAATTAATAAATAAGAAATATTTACACTTTAATTTATAAATAAGAAATATTTACACTTTAATTTATATATAAGAAATATTTACACTTTAATTTATAAATAGGAAATATTTACACTTTATAAATAAGAAATAATTTACACTTGCCTTGCCTTGGAAGAGATAGTGGCAGAGGATGGCGTTGGTCTCAGTACCCCTATATACCTCAAACAACAATGGAGTTAAGTTTCGTGTCATGCTTTTTCTTTATCGCTAGCTGGTGCTTTAGCCTTTATCAACTCATGCTGCTTTAGTATCGTACATATTGTAGAATCACTGAAGAGGGCACATTCTCCCCTCTCTCTTCCTCCTCCACTTTGGTACTTTGCTACAATTTCTTTCATCAATTCTATCTTGTTTGTCACTTTCTTTACCAAAGGGCTGCCACTATGAAGTTTCTTTGGGCTCATGGTTTCTTATTTCAAAGTCACAATCAATAAACAAGCACTAAACATTGAGTGAGATGTAATGTTCACTCAATGGTAAACAAAGCTAGATTGGCTCATGACGCCTGCGCAGGGAGGCGGATAGGTCTGGTACGCCATCCGAAACACGGGAAAATGGCCGATAGTCAAGCCAAAATTGGGTTGAAAAAAGCGAACGAAACACAAATTGGCCGATACTCAGGGTTGCTGATACTCGGGGGTCCACCGTACATTGTATTTATAGGTCCCAGCAAAGTTTTGGATACACAGGAGTATATACTGCTACTACTACTACTAATAATAATAATAATAATTGCAGCATGGTGTAAGACCACTGTCACTCCACACTTCTGACAGGTCAGCAGTGGTGACATTTGATGAGCGTGCACTGCCTAGGCTTTATTTGTTTTCACTGTTACACAAACATGTCTGTCTGTCTGTCTAGCTCTCTGTCTGTCTGTATCTCAGTCTGTTTGTCTAGCTTTCTGCTTGTCTCTGCTTATCTGTCTTTCTGTCTCTGCTTGTCTCTTTGTCTCAGAGAGCCACTCGTGAACCAACAGGTATTACACATGACGCAGTAGTCACTGTGTCACGTCTGAGTCCTGATACGAATTATATGCCAGTCATGCTTACAAGCACAGTATAGCACTTTGTCTGGATTTTATGGGTTATCCTAGGTAATTTACACTATGTATAATTGTATTTATGTGTACCTGTGAGACAGAGCCAGCCAGCCAGCCAGCCAGCCAGTTAGCCAGCCAGCCAGTTAGCCAGCCAGCCAGCCAGTTAGCCAGCCAGCCAGCAAGGTTGTTTACACAAACCCATGCTCCCTTCCCACCCCCACACTGCCTTCCCCACCCAGACACTGCCTTCCCCACCCAGAGAGTGAGGTACTCCTTACGGCTTGGCTCGGTGACAAAGGCGCATTGAATTGCCACTTACACAATGCAATGCGGGTGCCTAGATTTTTTTCCTACTGTGCACACTTACCACACAGACCCATTCTATCACACATAGGCCTACCAGCCTTTTCCTGCTTGATTTGAGGGCACTAGAATTTACGTGTATCTGGAGTTTACCTGGAGAGAGTTCCGGAGGTCAACGTCCCCACGGCCCGGTCTGTGACCAGGCCTCATGGTGGATCAGAGCTTGATCAACCAAGGCTGTTACTGCTGGCCACACGCAGTCCGACGTACGAACCACAGCCCGGCTGGTCAGGTACTGACTTTAGGCGCTGTACTAGTACGTCACCAACCCTGGTATGTAAGATTTACTAGTACATCAAAAACCTCTGGACCCTGAAAGGGTCCAGAGGCCAAATTTCAATGTGTGCGCCAGGGTCCAAGAAATTTTGAAAAAAAAAAAATTCTTACAGAATTAAAAATAATAATTTTGTGAAGGTCATAAAGTTGACCCCTCAATGACCGGGTGGAGGCAACATCCGCGATTTCTGTAAAGTCGCATTTTTTTATTTTACATTTTTGTTACTTTTTTCTTTTCTTTTCTAATATTTTTTTCCAGTAACTTTTGTGGCCTGTGAGACCAATATAATCAATATTAGTGCAGTTATTGTGTTGAATACGACGGTATATGATACCGTTGAATACAATGGTATCATATACAGTGGACCAACGAGTAACAAGCAAAATTCATTCCAGAAGCCTGCTCAAGTGCCATTACCGAACGAATTTACTCCCTTAAGAAATAATGTCAAGTAGGTTAGTCCATTTCAGACCCCCAAAAATACACTTACAAAAGCACTTACAATATTATACTTACATAACTGTACGATTTCCCGGGTGCTCGTTACTCGGGGGTCCACTGTAGTACTACAGTGGACCCTCGGTTTTCGTTGAAAATTCTTCCCGGAATGCGGTTTGAGTGCCGTTACCAAACAAATTTGTTCAAATAAGGACAAATGTAAATTAGATTAGTCATTTCAGACTCCCCAAAAGTACACTTACAAAAGCACTTACAAAAATACACTTACATAATTGTTCAAGTTTGGAGGTGCACGAAAACCGAGGGTCCACTGTATATGGTACAATGTATCATATGGTGTAATATACCATATGGTACAGATACAGGGATCCCAATGGAAATGAGT
This sequence comes from Cherax destructor, assembly GCA_009830355.1. NCBI lineage: Eukaryota > Metazoa > Arthropoda > Malacostraca > Decapoda > Parastacidae > Cherax > Cherax destructor. The sequence continues at coordinate 6,808 of WNWK01054007.1, read as the reverse complement.
CACTGACATTTTTGGGTTATCCTAGGATCTTTACACATATGTTGGTGCAGTGTGCTGCATGCTCATGGCACCATATGGTTACATTGTACCATATGGTACTGTTGTATTCAGCACAACTGCACTAATATTTTCATCATTATTTTGTTTACAATAATTGTTTACAACAAAAAATATGCAAAAATGTTGTAGGAAAGGAAGGGATTACTAGCTGAGTGCCCCGCGTGCTCCATGTTTTTTTTCGTGATTATCGCGATCTCGTTTGCGTGCTAGAACTCTAGTCTGTGCCAGTGAACTTATAAGGTTCATCCCTCCAGCGCTTGGAACCAAACTAGCAGAAAAATGGTATACACTGCGTCAAAAAGGAGAATTAGTGTGCAATACCTGCCAGAGTATACTTTCAAGAGGGGACGTTAGGCTTAGTGTACCGTGTGCAAATAACAACAATACTAGAACCTTTATTGCCAGAAGAAAGTCTCTCCAAGATAATTGAGTGTCATACATAGTGTTATAGTGTTTATCACAGTGACTGTATAGATTAAGATACCGAAATGTGCAGTAAATATGTAAGTGTGAATAGTGTAACTATAAATCAATTCATGTGGTAACTGAAGTATCCACGTAGATAAGATACCAAATAAATGTAAGGTAAAATTTAAGGTGAATTTAGACCTAAAGACTCAAGGTTCATGTGGTAAACAGTTGCCAACAGTCGCCAGAACCCTACCATGCCGGTCAGCTCGTATTAATAATTTTTAAACCTGCCAGTGTACCTGACCTAAAATTTAGTGATACCATCCACCTAGTGTCATCATTCAGAAACCTTACAGAGTTGCTGTAGCTGTAAACTAGTAACAAATCGGTACTTATTGCGATGAAGTGATGTATACAGTTTGTGGTAATACACTAAACCTGTATTTAGCATCGGTCGCAATATACACAGTGAAAATCAAATATTCCTTCAGTAATCTTCATCTTCAGAAGCCACGGCTGCGCCAACATGCAAGTTATACTTTTTGTATCACACTGAACACATATTACTGTTAATTATTCTTCCAGTAGTCCTTTTCATGTGCTAGTCCAAAATCACCGACTGGATACATCCAAAATAATGTGATCCATTAATCCGGATTCGCCGGATTTGTCAAGAACAAGTGAACCAACGAGCAGCACGGCTGCTCCATCACGCAAGCTTTATTTTTTGTATCAAACTGAACACATATTATACAGTTAAATACTCTCCCAGTAGTCGTTTTCATGTGCTAGTCCAAAATCACTGACTGGATATGCCCAAATAAGTGATCCACTAATCCGGATTCGCCAAGAACAAGTGAACGAACGGCCGGATTCAAATGGATTCGTTGAAAACAAGGTATCCTCTGACCGGATTCATAAGCTGACGGGGTTTACACGCCCTTATTAAACACCCAAACAGCAACTACAACAAACAGATACAATACAAATAGACAGATCTACCTTAAGGTGGTTATTAGTTAAAATATACAGTGAGCACAAACCAGATTCGACCGGATTCATCCAAGAAATAAGTGAACAAAGGACCGGATTCAAACGGATTCGTTGGAAATAAGCCAATCAGAGGAACTGTTAAAAACAACTAAATACTTCGAGAAATTATAGACTAGCTAACTAGGAGAGTGGTCAAGTGTTGTAAGATGACCACCACCATGAAGATCTGTGTAGTCTGTAGAAAGGGTAAGGGACGAAAACAGGCCTGGATTGCTTGCAATCTCTGTGGTCAATGGTCCCATGGTATATGCAGGGATTTTCAACCAGTGACCACACTTGACATAAACTCAAAGAGATGTTTTTGGGTCTGCCCAAACGAGATACACCTGTATGAGGAAATTGCATCTATATTAAAAGATAAGAACACCAATAAAAGATCCTTCTTAAAAGACATGTCAACATGGTATGACAGCTGGGAAAATAAGATGGGTGGTTTGGAAGGGGCTGTCTTGAACGACAGCGCTCCTGAGGGTGCTAGTGTTGTCCTGGAGGACAGTGCTCCTGAGGGAGCTAGTGTTGTCCTAGAAAACAGTGCTCCTGAGGGTGCTAGTGTTGTCCTGGAGGACAGTGCTCCTGAGGGTGCTAGTGTTGTCCTAGAGGACAGTGCTCCTGAGGGTGCTAGTGTTGTCTTGGAGGACAGTGCTCCTGAAGGTGCAAGTTGGAAATGGAACAAACGGGGATGTTAGCACTAGTGCTGAAGATAGAAATGAGACAGGAAAACACACACCAATAGGGAATACATTAGGGAACACAGTCACAAAAAACAAGGCAAACACAAACCAGGCCTATGCAAATATTATGCATTTGGTATCTGCAGGCATGGAATTTCTGGGAAAACAGATGGGACATGCAACTTTGACCACCCCAGAAAATGCCGTGCCCATATGACAACAGGTAAATGCAACCACCCTTTCTGTAAGCTTTTCCACCTTGAAATGTGTCACTCATCAGTTCAGGAAAGACAGTGCTATAACCTATAATGCCAGGCACACCACCTAAAGGGTACAAGACGACAGAACATACAGACCATGGGAAAACCTGGATAGCCAAAACCACTCCAGAGAGAGAGGTTTTTTAGCGCAAGGAAGGAAAAAAAGCTGGCAGGAAATGACAGAAATCGTACACCAACTGCAATCATTTCTGGAGTGGAACCACAGTCAATGGCCTCCACTCCAGAACAACAGATATTAGTGCCGGGAAAAAAAGACCCCACCCCATACCACCAATCCAACGACATTCATCTTTGCAAATATACAGGCTCTAAAGTCAGCAACAAACAACAAGATACCTTACATCCGTGGACTGCTTACAGAGTCAAATGCAATGTTTGCGGCTTTCACAGAGACCCACATAAAGGATCACTTGGACAATGAAATATGGATCCCTGGCTACAACCTATACAGATGTGACAGAGTGAACAGGCAAAAAGGGGGAAGGGGTTGGCCTGTATATCACAGAGTCACTTATATGCTCAGAACTACTAAATGCCTCAAATGATGTAGTTGAAGTTTTAGCAATAAAGATTGAGAATCAAAACCTGGTCATCGTGGTTGTATACAAGCCTCCGGATGCAACGTCCCAACAATTCCAGGAACAGCTTCTGAAAATTGACCACTGTCTGGAAAACCTTCCAGCTCCTGCCCCCAACATCTTGCTACTGGGGGATTTCAACCTAAGGCACCTAAAATGGAGGAATATTGCAAATAATGTGGTAGCAGAGATAACACCAGGAGGCAGCTCAGATGAAAACTCACACACACACAAGCTTTTAAATCTCTGCACCAAATTCACCGTAAACCAGCAAATAATAGAGCCTACAAGATTGGAGAATATGCTGGACCTCATCTTCACTAACAATGATGATCTGATACAAAATGTCATCATATCAAAAACGATATACTCAGATCACAACATAATAGAGGTCCAGACATGTATGAGGGGGGCCCCTGATCGACAAAATGTGATCAGTCGTGAGGGAGGTTTCTCCAATTTCAACTTCAATAACAAAAGCATAAGGTGGGACCAAGTAAACCAAGTCCTAAATGATATAAACTGGGAAGATAGCCTAAGCATCATGGATCCTAACCTATGTCTAGAACAAATTAACTCTGTGGCACTTGAGGTTTGCTCAAGGCAAATTTCCTTAAGGAAAAGGAGGAGAAGATGCAAACTAGAAAGAGAGAGGCACTCCCTATACAGGTGAAGGCAAAGAATAACAGTGTGGCTACAAGAGGCCAATATATCTGAAATACGTAGGGAGGCACTGGTCAGAGAAATAGCAAACATCGAATTAAAACTAGAGGAATCTTACAGGAATCAAGAAACACGAGAAGAACTAATGCCATAAATGAAATTGAAAGAAACCCAAAGTATTTCTTTTCTTATGCCAAAACAAAGTCGAGAACAACATTCAGTATTGGGCCCCTACTAAAACGAGATGGGTCCTACACAGATGACAGCAAGGAAATGAGTGAGTTACTGTTACGCAGAAATTGGGGTTTCCCTGAGGCCTAATGCCTTGTCTAAGGGCAAAGGGTAAAAGTTACACAAAACACCTGTAAAACTAGGCCTTCCAGGTCTATCCCCCTAAACAAAGCTGGTATTACCAGTGTGGTTTAGTGCTCCACTGGGTTAGGGTATCAGAAGGTTCCACACACAAATTCCTAGGTAAGAAAATATAAATTTATTTACTTATATTAAACTTTATACAGTCCAAACATGCCTCTTCACATATCATTTAGCCAAACCCCCTCAAAAACAGTACAGGACGGAGAAGGCGGCCGGGTGGTCACTTCAAAAACAAAACAATTCACTAAGCGGTCAGCCCAGCCACCACTCCCATCCTCCAGAACACATCTCCTCCTATTTCTTCAGTTCACACTCGTCCTTCCGAGCCCCGACCATGTCCGAGCCCAGGGTGTGTACTGGTACACCATTAAAAGAGCCTATGGCTTGAGTTAGCTACACACAAAGGGAATACAACATCACAAACTTAGCTGAACCCGCTATCCATGCCGCGCACATGTGTACCCCAAGCGACGCCGCCACCCTCACCACAAACATTTGGAAAATAAATCCCTAGCTGGATTTCCTTATTTCACCGCTTAACTTACTTTACAGTATTCACCAAAAGCACAGCATATTTCTAAAATTATCATTTACATTTATCTAAAGGTTATACATTATTATTACTGTTTTTTTTCTAATTACATGAAATTTATGGCACACTTCTCAAATATTACGTATATTTAAATGTCATGCAGAAACCTGCATAACACCCCCACCCCTAGACCATAGGTCTCACTCTGCTAGCGGGGTCCACACGAACACCGCTAGGCAAAAAAGGGGAAAAAAAAGAAAATAAACATAAACATTATAACTGGAGAATTAGTCACACAATCATGACTTTTTGGCACTGCTCATATGTAAAATTACTTTAACAGTCTGAGGCTATTAGATTGCGGACATGTGAAACTCGCCTCACATAAAAGTGATCAAGTTCTATGCCAAACGAGCCCACAGTCACGCTTTGACAAAACTATGTTAGGAAAAGGCACCATCACAACACAGCGGTGGCCACACACTGGCATTGATGTGTTTTACTAAATTACAATAAACATGATAATAATGTAAAGAGTGAACATTGTACATACTACCCTGAGAAGTGCCATTTAATAACAAACACAAGAGCTAAGTATCACACCTATTGATTTCCCATCTATCTTGACACATGTTAGTAGTGCTGTAAGACAGATTTAAAGTATGTATGACACCACCAATGCTTGAAACAGGAGCACTATCAAAGAGTAGTGAAAAGAAAGAGAGAAAAAAAAATCTTATTAAATTCTACGTAGAAAGAAAGATCACATAACCACCCCCATCTCACAGCAATTTCTAATAAACAAAACTGGTTCCCCATGACACACCTCTACGAGAAACAGGAGAGCATGGGAGAGGAGAAAATATCAGGCCCCAAAACCAGGTGAATAGTCACATAAATTTTGTTGGCGGACTGTGGCCATAAACACTGGAGTCATCACCAAAGACCCTCTAAAAGGTGGACCTACCAGGCCGGCACCTACATGTCATTCCAAGGACCCTGAGTCACCCCAGTGGTGATCCAAAAAAAAATTAAAAGTCCTGGAGAAGCAAAAAACCCCGGATCATTTGATATGACCCAAAAAGTGGGGCATCACCGCCAGCCCCACGTTCACCCAAAACATTAGGTCCAACAGCCCCTATACCAACATAAAACACAGGTGAGGCATACCAGCCAGCACCTAAAAACACAGGTGAGGCGTACCAGCCAGCACCTAAAAAACGGAGCATACCTTACCTAGGTATGGCACCTTATGTGACTACCCCCAAAACACAATAGGGCATTCTGATACCTCCAACTCCGCTCAACCTGCATTTCTCCTTTGGTGGCCCAAGGTTCCATCTACTCGTCTACCGCAAATCACTGCAAAACAAGAACAGATAAGTAATCTATACTCTACATCTTGTACATTAAACACGAGACAAGGCATCAGCAACCACATTCTCCGCTCCCTTCACGTAATGAATCACCAGATTAAGAGGTTGGAGAAACAAGGCCCACCTAGTGAGTCTCTGGTTGTGGTTCCTCATTAGGTGAAGGAAACGTAAGGATTATGGTCGCTATAAACAGTTATAGGATACATTGATGCTGATACATACACTTCAAACTGCTGCACAGCCAATACTAAAGCAAGAGCCTCCTTTTCTATAGTGGCATAATTCTTTTGATGTTTTTTAAGTTTTGCCGAGAAGTAACTGACTGGCAATAACTGTCCTGCTACCTCTTGTAGCAAGACAGCCCCAACACCCGTGTCACTGGCATCTACTTGTAGAGAAAATGGTAGCTCAAAATTAGGACTAGTCAGCACAGGAGCACTAGTAAGCAGGGCCTTACACTTTCAAATGCCTGTTGACACTTAATGTCCCACACAAATGTTCGCTTAGAGCTAGTAAGGTCTGTTAATTTGGAGATTACCTTAGACAGATTCGGACAGAACTTCCTGTAAAAGGTTACCATGCCAACAAAACGCATAACCTCCTTTCGGTTCTTTGGTACAGGATAATTGTCTATAGCCTCCACCTTGGCATTCACTGGGGCCACTTTCCCGGCCAATAACATGTCCTAGAAAGGTTACCTGCGCTTGCCCAAAACACTTTTAGCCAAATTAACTGTGAGTGAGCACCAGCCAGCCTAGAGAAAAGCTCTCTAAGCTGCCTCACATGCTCCGTCCAACAGTCACTAAAA
>WNWK01054006.1:0-11695 GCA_009830355.1 Cherax destructor | reverse complement strand
GGGAACGCTTGAAGTTCCTAAACCTGTACTTCTAGAACGCAGGCGGGAGAGATACATTATTATATACACATGGAAAATTCTCGAGGGCTTAGTGCCAAACTTGCACACAAAAATCACTCCATACGAAAGCAAAAGACTCGGCAGGCGATGTAACATCCCCCCAATGAAGAGCAGGGGTGCCACTAGCACGTTGAGGGACAACACAATAAGTGTGAGGGGCCCAAGATTGTTCAACTGCCTCACAGCATACATCAGGGGGATTACCAACAAGCCCCTGGCTGTCTTCAAGCAGGCACTGGACAGGCACCTCAAGTCGGTACCTGATCAGCCGGGCTGTGGTTCGTACGTTGGACTGCGTGCGGCCAGCAGTAACAGCCTGGTTGATCAGGCTCTGGTCCAACAAGAGGCCTGGTCACAGACCGGGCCGCGGGGGCGTTGACCCCTGGAATTCTCTCCAGGTAGACTCCAGGAGTTGGTGGGGAGGACTATGTATCTCTTCTCTGCAGTGTCTTCTTTGGGTGTGTTAAAGATGTTTAATGCCCGTCGTCTGCAGTCTCTCATGAAGTGACGAGGATAGTGAAGTTTGGAAAATACTTGTTCAATTAGAGAGCATTCTTCCTCAAGGAACTCACTGCTGCAGATTCTGAGTGCGCACAGGAAAAAGCCTATAATTTCACCACTTTTAGTTTTGGTGTCGTGGTGAGAGTAGAAGTGGAGAAGATCGTGTTGGTTGGTAGGTTTTCGATAGACTTTAAAACGAAGTTCATGGTCAGCTTTGCAGAGAAGAACATCAAGGAAAGGAAGAGTGTTGTCGACTTCTTCTTCTAGTGTGAACTGGACTTAGGGCTTGACGTGGTTAAGCTTGTGTTGGAGAGCTTGAATGTTGAAGCGTCTGGGAGTTATAATGAGAATGTCGTCAACATAAGGGAGCCAGGTGACAGAAGAGGGAATAATAGTGGAAAATCGCTCAGCTTCCAGATGTTCCATGTATAGGTTCGCCAGGACGGCACAAAGTGGCGAACCCATGGGTAGTCCAAAAGTCTGCTGTAAGAGGTAATTTTCGAAAGGGAAACACGTAAAGCCTACACATAGTTCAACAAGGTCGATGAAATCGCTGGCTGGAATAGGAAGTTCAAGTGAATCTTCGATTTACCTGCGCAAGAGATCAATGGCTTGTGTAGTAGGTACTTTGGTGAACAGGGCTGTTACGTCAAGGCTGGAGAGTTTCTTGTTCCTGATGTTGATGTTGCGAATGCGATTGAGAAGATCCCCCGAGTGTTTGAGATGTGCTGGACTGATTGTGCCCAAGAGTTTAGAGAGGTGTTTAGCGAGAATTCCTGAGAGTTGATGGGGAGCACTGCCTATTCCTAAGGATATGGGCCTCAATGGGATACCTGGCTTGTGAGTTTTTGGCAGGTCGTACATTCTGGTAGGTCTGGGGTTGCTTGGAATGGTGTGCAGAAGTTTCTTCCCTTGTTCTGAGTCCCACAGAATGAGGCGAGGTTTGTGAAGAAATGTTTTGATGAGGTTGTCCACTTGGTTTGTTGTGAGAGGTTTGTAGGTATCTGGGTCGTTAAGTAGATTGATCATTTTGTTCATGTAATCGTCAGTGTTCAAGATTACAACAACATCTCCTTTATCAACGGTGGTAACCCTGATGGTCGTGTCTTCTGCTAAAGCTTAAAGTTCAAGGATGTAACGTCGAGGTATGACCAGGGAGCTGAGAGCTGAGTTGGCCGCTGAGATGATGCCTTGAAGATAGCCTTTTTGGAAATCGGAGTCACTGTATCTGTAGTTTTTAGCGATGAAATTGAGGTCTTGTTTCGGTTTCGTAATGACTGCAGCAAATTATACGTGGGCGAAACATCCAAAGACCTCCAAACACGTATTTCAGAACACCAGTACGCTGGTAGATCTGAGGGTTTAATGAATGCCTGTGTTGAACACCGAAATTCACACAACCATTTAATCAACTATAGAAACGCAAGACTTATCGTCAGAGAAGAAAACACTCTATACCGAAGAATCCTGGAATCATCACTTATCTGTATATCAAACAGCTTCAACCAAAACAACGGCTTCTATAACATAGCTGAACCCCTTGCCAAGAAACTTCTTCATCGCTATCCCACCAAAGAACATAGGAATGGAGGAACACTGCAGAAGGTCTACTTATATACTTGTCCAATCTCTTTTTAAAGCTACCCAAGGTAGCTATCACCCTACTCGGAAGATTGTCACATGCAGCATTCTCCACCTGACCCAGCATTCTCCACCTGACCCAGCATTCTCCACCTGACCCAGCATTCTCCACCTGACCCAGCATTCTCCACCTGACTCCATCCTATAAATACTCACGTATCTTTCACCCAGGTAGATCTGTTTGTGACTTGATAAAGTCCACAGAGTGGGCGAAACATTGTCAATAAAGGATCACATTATACTGCTTATGTGATTATTTTTTTCATTGTGTCGGAATGTTATACCATTTATTTGCACCTCATGCTGTTCAGGCGCCCCTACCCGATGCCACCTCCCCTCCAAGACAAGCTTTGCACATTTGATTCTATCCTTATTGCATAACTTCTGTAGATCTCTATGAATCTGCCTTCTTCTGGCCCTTCTTCCCCATCTATTATTGTCACACCTCTTTCAATTCTTACAGGACACAATCCACCATACTCTGAGACATTTCATCCAATATACTCTTAATCGAGGCAATATAATCCTCAGAAAAATTATCCCAAAGCCTTTCCTCATTCGCTCTTCACGTAATATGTCATAATCTAACATGTTCTCTAGTTTTAATGATGTGTTTGTGTATGCAGCAGTGTACAATGTATCAAGTAGGTGTTGTATTAGTGCTTGTACCGTTGGAATATTTATATTTTGGGAGCTTGGAATTCTAATACTCCACTTCTTTCTTTTCCCTCTCTTCCCAATCTGTCTTTTGGTCTTCTCACTTTGTTGTAACTTATCAATGGTACAAGATTTACCGAAACGTCAACATAATGATCCTCTAGTAAATGCCAGTTATTTGTGAAATGTGCCATTTTTATACAGTTATTTCTAGTTTGTTTTCATATAAGAACATTAAATTTAAATTCCATTAACCAAGACTGATAAAAGCGAAATAAATTCTCAAAACATGACTGGTTCTAAAGTTACGTAAAGATTGCAAAATGGAACTAGTAAAGTATATCACTACAACGAGCTTGATGACTGAAAGCTGAAAGATTAATATAAATATATGAAGCTAGAAATAAATCTTTTCCATCGAATTTCCATCCAGTGAACATGATCTTTACTGTCGGAAAATTATTAGTATCATTAACAGCGGATATAATTAGAGGTTTTGCGTGCGAGGGGCTTGGACTACCAGCAAGCGTGCGTGAACGTGTTAGATAGAAGCAAATGGAGACAAATGGTTTTTAGGACTTGACGTGCTGTTGGAGTGTAAGCAAGGTAACATTTATGAAGGGATTCAGGGAAACCGGCAGGCCGGACTTGAGTCCTGGAGATGGGAAGTACAGTGTCTGCACTCTGAAGGAGGGGTGTTAATGTTGCAGTTTTAAAACTGTAGTGTAAGCACGCCTCTGGCAAGACAGTGATGGAGTGAATGATGATGGAAGTTTTTTCTTTTTCGGGCCACCCTGCCTTGGTGGGAAACGGCCGATGTGTTAATAAATAAAAAAAATAATTAGAGAAATGGTGAGTACCATCTTCTCATTATAGTACTCTATTAAGGAAGCTTAATGTGATAATATCCTTTTCAGAAAGTACCGATGTTCTTAGCATTATATTACCTCTGGTCGCACATGAAGTAATGCTTTAAATTTAAAAGACAGGACAGAGAAATTAGATATTAATTTTATTGTTGCATTTATTGGCTAATTTTACTACGCTTATTAATTCAGATAATGGAGATCTGTTAATATCACTTGACTGTTGGTCATAACTACTTCAGGTGTTATATGAGCCTTTTGTAAAGGCCTCTTACTCTTGTGTCCCAATAAAACAGGTCCACTAAACCACGACTGAGCACTCATAAAATTCATGTTAGTAGGATTTTCCACGCAGGGAATATGATAAAATTCTATAGCATGTTGCGTAAGCTATTATAATTATCTTGCATATGATTAGTCTCACTCCTCTGTTACATATACGCACTGTTACTGCGTTTCAATTAATGACTGCCTCATTTTGAGAACAATTATTGTCATAGTGATATTAAATAATCCTAATTAATTGATAATCTGTACTGCTAATTTAATCCCATAATAATTGCGTTTAACTATAATGTAAGTAATCGATTATCTTTAATTACTGTTTAGACGAACCAATAAAAATATAGTATTAATTGTCACACAACCTTATGTGTTTACAAATAATCCTCACATAGGAGAGAAAAGTTTACCACGACGTTTCGGTCCGACTTGGACCATTTACAAAGTCACACTAACAGAAAGGAGAGAAGGAGGGAGTATATATAGGCCAGCAGCTCCTCTCTCCTATGTGCTGGTTATTTATGTGTTGTTTCAGTCACAGTATTGTGACTATTTGTTATTTAGGTGTATTGTTTAATTAACCGGTTGCTTCCAGCGCTGGTTTTACGTCTACAGGTCCAGCCTCATGTAACCTCCAGTTTAACTAGTACTTGTTTTGATAATTTCCTCCAATTGTAAGAGGAGATACTAAGCCTAGTGGGCCAAAATATTTCACAGCTCTACAAGTAAATTTCTCTTACGTAAGGTTCTAGGTAAGGTTCAATCAAGGCTTCAAGTATTTAACATCTTTGATGTTAAATACTTGAAGCCTTGACCGGATTTGTCCATAGCTTTTACAAAGTTTTTCATGAGCCAAAGTTTTATGTGTAGTGGTGGTAGTAAAAATTTTGTTTGGTTCAATGAGAGGTGGATGTTGAACATTGTTCATCCCAGACTCCAATGATTGACGAGGTGGCCAGTCTCTCCTGATGTAGTGGCAACCTCTTGCACGGCTGTCCCATTCACATAGAAAGCAGCAGTACTTGGGGTATCCGCCCTGCAAGACCATCACAAGAGCAACAACCTTTAAGTCACCACAGAGCTGCCATTGATGTTCATCATATTTCATGCATTGCAACATATGCTTTATATTCTCATAAGTTTCTTTCATATGTGGTACATAGTCCACAGGAACTGATGGTTTACTATTGTCGTTACGCAGCAACACGCCTTTCAGACTCGTTTTTGATGAATCTATGAACAACCTCCTCAATGGAAATAAATGGTATAAAATACCGACACAATGGAAAAATAAACACATAAGCAGTATAATGTGATCCTTTATTGACAACGTTTCGCCCACGCAGTGGGCTTTATCGAGTCACAGACAGATCTACCTGGAAAATGAGCAACATAGAGATATATATAGGGTACAGTCAGGTGGAGAATGCTGGGTCAGGTGGAGAAAGCTGCATGTGAGTCTTAAAAGTAGTGTGAAAACATGGTACACTGCAGGTCCTTTAAGTCACACTATGTTTTCACACTACTTTTAAGACTCACATGCAGCTTTCTCCATCTGACCCAGCATTCTCCACCTGACTGTACCCTATATATATCTCTATGTTGCTCATTTTCCAGGTAGATCTGTCTGTGACTCGATAAAGCCCACTGCGTGGGCGAAACGTTGTCAATAAAGGATCACATTATACTGCTTATGTGTTTATTTTTCCAACCTCCTCAATATTTAAACTTTCTCCTCAAAATATAAACTTTCACCTCAAAATATAAACTTGGAGAGCACAACCACCTTCTATGACTGCTGGAACAATAATGAAGGTCAGTGAGACTGTGAGTGTTGGTAAGAAACACACTGCCGTAAGCCTGTTGCAACCTGTTGTGACACGTAGGTCTATATTGAAAAGTAGAACTAACAAACAATTTTAACCATGATATTCATTATCAGTGACCTAAAATTAGTTGGAAATTGCTACTCTGGTCTTGGAAGCATTTTGGTTGTTGACCAGTGTTATAATAATAATAATTATACCCTATAAAATAGGGAATTATCATTTTGATAATTGAAATTGGATAATTAGAAAAAAATATATACCTCTCACTCCCCCAAAAAAAAAAAAAAGCCGTTTTGAAGTTTTGAAAATATCCCTAAATTTTTCTTAGTTCTTTGTCGACCTAAATGCAGGTAAAGGTGATTCCGACATCTTGGGCAAGGATATATGAGAAATAACGCCATGCTTCGAATCTGATATCCTAACTAGATTTGCTAATTGTTTCGGACAAACTTTTGCGCATTAGAAACGTATCCTAATAATCAGAAAACTATAATTTACCTTCTTCATATTTCAGGCATTCCTGTACCAGTAAAAACTCATGTTTCTCAAATTAACCAAAGCTTTTATGATTTATCGTCTCCTTTAAACAGCCTTCTCCATTTTACGATGATCATAACAGAACTAGAGATACAAAAAAAAATTTATGTAAGTTACTCAAGATATATCTCACGAGAATGAATATTTAAGTTGGATTTTTTTCAAGCAAATTGCTGAATGTATAAATTTCGAAATGTCAAAATGTACAGTCAAATGTACAATATACAGTCAAAATGTGGACTGTATATTGAATACACTGGATAAATGCAAACATGTATTTATATTAATTAACAAATAATACTAGCAATATCGGTCCCAGTAATAATGTAAATAATGCTGAGTAATTAAACCAGGTTATTGTAATTATGAAAGTAAAATATTCTAATTCTGATGGTCAACATAAGGTGCACTTCCTCGAACCCTCGTTACCAACTCACACACCCATCTTCCGCTAGCCACTAACGTGCACTTCCTCGAACCCTCGTTACCAACTCACACACCCATCTTCCGCTAGCCACTAACGTGCACTTCCTCGAACCCTCGTTACCAACTCACACGCCCATCTTCCGCTAGCCACTAACGTGCACTTCCTCGAACCCTCGTTACCAACTCATACGCCCATCTTCCGCTAGCCACTAACGCTCTCCCTTCAAGAAAGGGGGAGTTTTCTAATCAATTTGAAGATTTATTTCTAGCAAAATTTTTAGCAATCATTCAAATGAATTAGTCATTATAAACTCTTGATATATTAAGACATAATATGACATTTTATATATCTGATATATTATCTCGGATAAATTAGCTATTGTCTGATTGGTTCTGGCACGATGGACCCTGTGACGTCACCAGTCTAATTGAAAATGAACAACTGATCCGCCATCGGTGTTTCTGACAGTGAGGCTACACAGGCTAGCAAGAAAGAGCCTACTCGACAAGAGTACTTACTTATTTGTGGTTGCAGGGGACGAGTCACAGCTCCTGGCTGTGAAGAATCTAAGAATAAAAAATTGTAAAGTCTGGTATGGTACTCTAAGCAAATTGTTGCTAGAGCCAGGAAGCGCAGGGTATTCACCATTTATATCAATCCATAATTTTATATTGCCTTTGTTTACATTAACAACTGATTGGCTGTCAGCACTTGCAAACTTCCTGCCCAGAACTTGGTACAAGTTACATGACACCTCTGATGTTGGAGCTGCAGTACTTGTCTCGCCCTCTGTCACTGCTTCTCTCAGAAGAAACGTCTCGTTTCTTTGTTGTCATCTCGTGTGATTTAGACTGTTTTTGGCAGAGTATGTCTCCGTCAGTGAGCCAGGACATACTTCATGTAACTCTTTCGACTTAGTGATATTTGACGTTTTCCAGTAGTTGTGTCCTCTTCAAGGGGGGCTCCTTTGTGTGATGATGAGGCTCTTGGTCAGAGGAATTAAACCTTTTGGTCTCCTTCCTCAGACCGAACCTAATTACCCCTCAAACCCCCCTTCCCTATCCCATCCTCCCCCTTTCCTCCTCCCTTGCAACCCTCCCTTTTCTTCGTCCCTTTTGTAGCCTCTGGGATCCTTCCCTCTGGCATTATGGTTTCTAGGTAGGAAGAAGTGTGCCGGGGTTCATCCCACTCTGTGGGGATCCTCGGGTGTGGTGTAGTTTGCAATGGAATCTGGATTATCTGGAGGCGCCCTGCTCCCTTTCCGGATTTCCGGGAGGTGAGGCGGGGTGTCCTGCAGGTGACGAGTGTATCTCCAGAGGCTGCCTGTTGGTTCTGGGAGGTGGCAGCCAAAGAAGGTATGCTTTGTGGCGGGTTTCCGACCGCCCTTTCTTTTGTCCGCCGTGGCTCGGTAGCTGTGAGGTTGCTATCCCAGAGTGCTGGTTTACTGACGTGATGGGTAGGGTGTGGCACGTGTTCCATGCTGCATCTGCACTGCTGGTGCTCTCGAGGGGAAAAGTACGGCCCTTTCATACCTTCTAGTGACTGTCTCTCCTCTGTCCCTTTTTTTTCTTTCCTTCTTTCAGTTTTTTTTTCTTTAAAATAATTCGAAAGAAGGACCACCTTCATGGAGTCTTCGTTCCATGACAACCTTACTCAACCCAGGTCCCTTTTTGTTATTGTATAATGTTCTGACCTGGCTTCATTAATGGACCATTCTCCAGACTTTTCCCATGCCCCTGTACCTTCTGCTGATGACGCTTCGTCACCTGCCCCAGATACTGAGACTCCACCCGTTTCTTCTAGTGCCTCTGCCTCTTGCATGCCTTTAACTATGAGTCCAGCTTTCCTGAATATGGTGCGATGGTTTTCGGGTCACCCACCTCCCTCAAGTCGGGCCGCCCGCGGTCCTACGCCTAAACATTCCAGACCATTTGCTGACGATGGTTCTTTGATGACTTTTCATTCCACCAAGAAACGACCTAAACGACGCCTACTTTACGCACCACGTTTACAAGTACACAGTGGACCAAATTCTTTTCCCTACAACCAACATCTAAAAATGATTATCTTTCAGACCATAGTATTGGTAAAGCTCTTTTATGACACGTTGGCCAATATATATCCTGTCATGCTCTTCGAAGTGGTGCGCGTAGCATTACAGTTCACAATGCAGAACAAGCTCATGATCTTTCCCACCTTACTTCCATTGATAACGTTCCTATCACAGTACACAAACACGCTACTCTCAATTCTTGCAGTTGTATGGTGGATTTACTGCGTACAATTGTACAATGTGATTTTCTGTTTTGCAGTGACGATATTTTGTAGCAATTAGCCCTTCAGGACTTTCCGATTCTCAAAGTGGATATAGTATATGTTCTTCCTGCTCGCGAGCGGAGGCGCTTTCACATTAACATAGCCTGCTTAACCTTTGACTGCCCTGAAATCCCATCTTCCGTTTATATCATGGGCCATCGCCTAGAGGTCCGTAAAGTGATCCCTACACCCCAACAGTGTTGAAATTGCTGGTGCTTCGGAAATCCCAGTAAATTACTGCAAGTCTGCGGTGGAGTGCCCGGTCTGTGGTGCCGTGGATCATGCAGATACATCTTGCAGTCTTCCTCCCACTTGTCTTAATTGCAACGAAACTCATCCTTCTTTTTTCCGCCATTGTCACGTCTATCTTAATGAACGAGAAATCTGTTTTCTTAAGGAGAGGGAAAGTCTAACTTATACTATGGCTGTCTCTCGGCTCCGCCTTAAGGGGAATCTTCCTCGTGTTCCTTATTCTCGAGTAGCTAGGAGACCTCCAACCTTGACCAGCTCCTTTAGTGCCATGTCTTCCGGGGTCACCCCCGTCTCTAATTATTTTGCGGTTTTACCATCTGAAACTCCCACCTCCTTACCTCTTCCTACCTCGACTTCTTCATCTTCTCACCAGCTAGTTTCTCAGTCTGCGAGGCCTCGCACGCCCGCCCCTTCTTTGCTCCTATCACCTACGAAGTTGAACCTGTCTCATGAGCCCAAGTCTCTTTGCATTCCTCCAGTGCTTACAATTCCCCAATAGTTCTCCTTTTCGGCCTATGTGCTTAGTTCTCACCCACTTTGTGAGGGAAGTGAGAACTAAGGCGGAGGTTCAACACTTTTCGTGTGGTCCCCTCTTCTCCTGTAACCCCTAAACTGCTTCCCCAGTTCCTCTCCAGCCTCCTTCCTCTCCTGTTCCACCGCAGGACTCTTCTGTCCCCGCCGGCACATCTCTCCAGGATCATACTCCCCTCCCCTCTCAGACTTCTTTGGTTCCCTCCATAGTCTCCCCGATCTCTACTTGCTCTATCTCACTTGTCTCTGAAGTTATGGTATCGGCATCTTCCTTGTCCGCTGAAACACTTGACGCTATTTCCAACTATATTGCGGAGACGAAACCCTCGATGGACACCTGTTCGCCTCCTTATTATTCACAACCCTCGCAACAATCTTTTCCTTCACAGCATTCTGATTCCTCCTTGCTTACACGCTTTCCGTTGCCTCCACACATTGACTTCACTGACCCTACTAGCCCATAGATTTTGTCGCTTCTCATTGCTAGCATACCTATCTTTGTGAATAATGACTTATTTACAATGGAATATTCGTGGCCTCAGGGGTAATCGGGGAGAGCTCCAGGTTTTGTTCTCCTAGTTTTCCCCAGTATGTGTCGGGTTACAAGAGCCTAAGGTTCATTAAGCAGTTATCCTTCCAGTGTCGAGCTATGTGTTGTTGCATTTTTCTGATCCCTTTCCTAATGAAACTTTTAATGAGAGTGAGCTTCTTGTGCACGTTGGTATACCGTTTCAACAAGTCTTCGTCTGTTCTCAGCTGCATTACACTGCAGCCCATATTTATTTGCACAAGTGGTATACAGTCTGCTCTCGATATCTCTCCCCTTCCCGTGCATTCTGTATCTCGGAAGTTGTGTTCTTGATCTCCTCTCTGCCGCTACTCATCTTATTGTTTGGTGATTTTAACTTTCATCATCATCTTTGGGGAGGGTCCCACTGTGACTCTCGTGGTGATCAGTTGGACACTCTTCTCACTTCTCATCTGCTCCCACACATTTTGACTCGCACTCAGTCTCTCTCTTGTATTGATCTTTCTATCTGCTCCTCGTCAATTGCCCTTGATTACACTTGGTCTATTCTCCTGGATTTGCAAGACAGTGATCACTTTCCTATTATTTTTACTTTTACTACGTATTCACGACCGCCTCGTAGCCTCTGTTGGCAATTTGGAGGAGTGAACTAGGACATATACTCTCATCTTACTGCTTTATGTGAGGACCCTTCTTCGTCCTCTATTGATGAGCTGGTGCACCAGTTTTCGACTTTAGTTTTGACTGCAGCATCATGTTCTATTCCTCACACCTCAGGCAAGAATTCTCAGACATGAGTGTGCATGTGCGTCTCCTGCGTGTCCCCATGCAGTGCATTTGAAACGTGCTGCGTGGGGCTGTTATCGATATAATCGGACAGCAGATCGTCTTTTGGATTTTAACCAAACAAGGGCAGTCGCTCGCCGCATCATACGCTTGTTGGCAAGACTATGTTTCTACTGTTACATCAACTTCCCCTATGTGTGCGGTTTGGAAGAAGGTACGGAAGTTGTGTGGCAAAGTACGCTCTGGACCCAGCTCCCGTTTTTTTTTTTTTATATTTTATTTAAAACACATACAATACATTGGACAATACATATAAAGGTATGTAAAAATATACAAAATTCCAATCTCCAATTCCACATTTAGCTTATCCATGCTCATGGCATTACACAAATACTCCACGTTCACTATAAAAGTACATAGTTTAACCTGCACATGAGTCCCATCAATAACTGTATGTTACCAGCCCACTTAGGCCTTACTG